>CM042236.1:17193645-17221145 GCA_023566465.1 Cottus gobio
CACATACATGCACATACATGCACATACATGAATACATACATGCACATACATGAATACATACATGCACATACATGCACATACATGAATACATACATGCACATACAAGCACATACGTGCACATACATGCACATACATGCACATACATGAATACATGCATGCACATACAAGCACATACATGCACATACACAAATACATACATGCACATACATACACATACATGCACATACATAAATACATACATGCACATAAAAGCACATACGTGCACATACATGCACATACATGCACACAAATGCACATACATGCACATACATGCACATACATGCATATACATGCACATACATGCACATACATGAATACATACATGCACATACAAGCACATACGTGCACATGCATGCACATACATGCACACACATGCACATACATGCATATACATGCACATACATGCACATACATGAATACATACATGCACATACAAGCACATACGTGCACATACATGCACATACATGAATACATGCATGCACATACAAGCACATACATGCACATACACAAATACATACATGCACATACATGCACATACATGCACATACATACACATACATGCACATACATAAATACATACATGCACATAAAAGCACATACGTGCACATACATGCACATACATGCACACACATGCACATACATGCACATACATGCACATACATGCATATACATGCACATACATGCACATACATGAATACATACATGCACATACAAGCACATACATGCACATACATGCACATACATGCACATACATGCACATACATGCACATATATGAATACTTACATGCACATAAAAGCACATACGTGCACATACATGCACATACATGCACACACATGCACATACATGCACATACATGCACATACATGCACATACATGCATACATACATGCACATACATGCACACACATGCACATACATGCACATACATGCACATACATGAATACATACATGCACATACAAGCACACACATGCACATACATGCACATACATGCATATACATGCACATACATGCATGCCCTCCCCCTCTCAATCCCTGTTCTCTGTCGTACACGCTGGATTCTTTGCTCTCCAGAGAGAGAAGTGTTGCACCAGCCCTCTCCAATCCCCTTCTTCACTCCCCTGGCCCCTGTACTCCCTCCCTCCCTTCCTCCCTCCCTCCTTCCTTCCTTCACTTCTCTTCATCCTCTTCCTCGTCTTCTCTCTCTCTTCCCTTCGGTTGCCTGTGCCACCAGCTGGGCTTGGCAGGATCCCAGGCTGCCCTGGGTTCTGCTCCACTGGCTCCCACTCTGGAATGGCACCACAGGTCCGTCATGCTGTGTGTGTGTGTGTGTGTGTGTGTGTGTGTGTGTGTGTGTGTGTGTGTGTGTGTCTGTGTGTGTGTCTGTGTGTGTGTGTGTGTCTGTGTGTGTGTGTGTGTGTGTGTGTGTGTGTGTGTGTGTGTGTGTGTGTGTGTGTGTGTGTGTGTGTGTGTGTGTGTGAGAGAGAGAGGGGAGAATAGGACATTTTAATATGCATATGCCTCTAAGGATAAGTGTTTTATTTCACCACAAAATGCCATAATTATGAAATACATTGAATAGAAACCATGACCTGTAACCTCAAAGATAATAAATGTTATGCTCAAGTATTTCATCAAGTGTGAGTATTTGGTATATATATATATATACATATTCTCTGACAGCTGAAGCCAACAGAAGGAGCAGAGCCTCTAACTTGTAACACCCGCTTGGAAACATCTTTTTCAGGATTATTAATTTCCCCGTATGGTAAACTGTGTACAACACACACACACACACATAAAGCCCACTCAGCAACACGCACAAAAGAATGCATGTAAACGGCAGCATGAAATATGGAAAGAGACGTAATAAAACTGCGTGTTTTTATCCACACGATCATTCAGGACCGCCAGATATTGTGCTAATCTTTTATATATTCCTTTCAATATTATAATAAAACCTTTCAGAAAGCAGCTATATTTGCAGGGAATATTGGTAATTGAATGGCTGCTAATCGCACACACACACACACACACACACACACACACACACACACACACACACACGACAAATAGAAAGAAACCTGAATGCAGAGCGCGAGCGAGGGAACATAATGGAGGTGAAGGGTCAGCCTGGTGAGCCCGGTCTGTTTCTATCGCACAACTTTATTAAATATAATAACAAAGTTCCACATTGTGGTTCCTGCAGAAATATGAAATAATGCTTTATGTTAATTATCATGTTGTATCACTATACATTTATTGTATGTATTTTTATATCTGAACAGTTATAATACGCAGAAGGTTCAAACATCCATAGAAGCGAAGTGACACATTAAAAACAATATTACAAAACATGCTTTTAGACATTTATTATACATTTATCTACCATTTTGTTCATGTATTCCACTACCTTTGTGAAGACTTTAGTAAATCAAATTCAAGCAGCAAAGGTCATCCACATGAAGAAATGTATGTTTTCACAATAGATTTGAAGAATTTATAAAAATGTTGCTTTAATTTTTCAGCTTTATGGCCAAATTATCTCTTCACGCAGCACCTGAAGACAATTGGTGCCTCGTTATCAAGAAAGCTGGGATTGTTCTGCACATTTATGGATATGTTTCATATGCAACTGCCTTTAAAAAGTGAATTTAGGAAGATTTTTTTTTTTTTTTTTTATCGAGAAAATGCCACGTTGTCCACATATTGGAGGTTTTTTCCTCCGGCGCTCGCTCTCCTCTCCAGCCGCCCGGCCTCGCTCGCCCCTGCCTGGAGAACCCTTGAGTCCAGGTGAAGGGCGCATTGTTTCCACCTGTCTCTCCTCCCACGCACCCGGCAGCGCGGCGACCCGGCCGGCGGTTTGTTTACCGCGACGGCGCTCTGTTGTTCGCCCATTGTTCTCACCTCCTCTCTCTCTTCCCCCTCGCCGGAGGTCACGGGCAAATCCACGCTCGTTTCCAGAAGAAGGGCGCCCCTTCCAGTGAGTGTGTGTGTGAGTGTGTGTGTGTGTGTGTGTGAGTGTGTGTGAGTGTGTGTGTGAGAGTGTCAAAGAGTGGAACGCTGGCGTCTGATTCGTAGACTGGACCCGATACGAGTGTTTGAAGGTCAGAGCGGATATTTATGGATCATAACTGCAGATGAAAGATATTCACAGACGATGTTTACTGACAATATTAATGCGAGATAGAGAATCAAGGACATTTGCACAAATGTCTCCGACAAATTGATGTAGCGAGGCGATAATGCTTAATTATTACTATCGACTACTTCTCTTTGCAGATGACATCATCCTGAATATGGATGTCTGTGGCGTGGTGGTAACATAAGTGACTTTGTGTTTGGCAAAGATTAAAAACAGAGCTGAGTTTGTATTTACAATTGATTGAAGGTTTTTAGGACTGCTTTGTAGTGGCTAGCGCTGTCACCTCACAGCTAGAGGGACCGGGGTTCGCTTCCCGGTCTGGGCGTCCGGCTTCCTCCCACATGCAGCTCAGGTTGATTGGACCCTAAATTGCCCATTGGGATGGAATGAATTTTTAATTTTTAATTTTGATTTTTGTATATATATATACTTTTTTCTTTAATTATTATTTTTAAATTTTAATTTATTTTTGGTCTAGTTTGAGTTAATGTGTAACAAAATGATTTAAAGACATAAATATATATATTTAGATATTTTCACATTTATTTAAGTGAGAATGGGTTCTCGTTACGCGTTTCCTGATGAGAGATTAAAGGCCGACTGAGGCTCCGCCCATCTGCACCGACGGTTTAACAGTCGAGCTGCCGCTTCCTGTTTCGCTGTGTGAACGCTGTTGAGCAATAACCTCGTGGCTGGATGCTGGTTTGGGTTTAAATCCTTTGGTCTTGTGTAAACCCGGGGCCCCCTCTATAAGCATCTGTTTCCTCTGGCCTGCGGGTTAGTGGACACACACACACACACACACACACACACACACACACACACACACACACACACACACACACACACACACACACAGAGAGGTATGTTTTGCCCACATTGAGGAGACTTCCAGGTCTGAAGGGGGCCGTCTGTAAAGTTTTGAAGTAGGATCGGTTAAGAGGTTTGTCAAGGATGTCTGGCTGTTTCGTAAATGCCAGTCAGCTTGAACATCAGCATAACGTGTGTGTGTGTGTGTTTATGCACACACACATTATGTATCTTCAGAACCCTGATGACAGGGATGAAATATACTTCTCATCAAAAAGTACAAGGCAAATGGAGGTACTCTTCTTTTATTTTACCCTGTAGAACTTCTCATAAAACTAAAAACAGGTATCATGGGGGGACCCTGAAAAAAGGCTCAAAATCGGGTGAAATATTATGGAATGGTCAATAAAACCTGATTAAAAACATAAATAATGGAGTTATGAACTTGTTCTCTGGTCCACATGTTCCTGGGACATGTGAGCCTTGTCCTGTGAAGGAAAAGTCTCCTTCAATGGGAAAACCATCCGGAATGTTTTCACCCTCTATGTAACACGTGAAGGTTGAAACAAGCAGGGATTGGAGCAGAGAGACACGCCCACCTTCAATAAAGACACGCCCACCTTCAATGAAGACACGCCCACCTCCACTAACATCAGTGAGCAGCATGAAGCTACACATGGACCCACACAGCTCAGACAAAAGCAACACAATGAAGATAACGTAACCACAATCGCTCGTTAGTGTTCTGGGGTTAATAAGCTTTTATAAATATTTTTCCGGCGTGGGCTTTTGCCGCACAGTCGATAAACAGCACGTTGGCCGTCTGAGCGGGAAAACCCTCTTAACCTGAACTGATTCTAATGTGGCATTTTAATCAGATTCCACACAAGCATGCACGGATGTGTTCATCATCATCGTTTCTATTATAATGTTCAGTTTTTAGTGATGAGTTTCCGTGTCTCGTAATTGCTGTTTTGCACAAAAAAAGAAACCCGTTCCTTCCTGCCAAGAACACAATCCAGGACAAAACACTCGCTCATGTTTTTAGCACCGAAATGGTAAAATGTAAAAAAAAAAAAAAAAGAAAAAAAAAAAAGAGGATGAATATTGGCACCTCAAATTAGCTATTGGCAGGTTCTGTCCAGAAAAGATTGCTCTCCAGCCGCTAACAACCCATAATGCAGCAGCGGCACGGCGGTTCCAGGGTCCTCTGTAATGGTTGGACCTCCTGTTCCAGGGGCCCCGGGGCCCCGGGGTCTTTAACAGACAGCGGGTCGGTCCACAAGTCACTTCTGTCAGACAAGAGGAGAATCAAAACCTTCTGTCACAGCGAGGCGGTCGCCTCAGTGAAAAGGCTTCTGCTGCACACACACACACACACACACTCTGGCTCGCTGTCACACACATATCTGTGACCTAGAACAAGTTCTTCCCTCCTTATTTTATTTTATTTTCTCATTTTCAGTCGAGTGTGTGGACGCTCGCCCGAGCATGCACGCACCTTCACATTTATTGACCGCGGGAGACGTGTGTGTGCGTGTGTGTGTGTGTGTGTGTGTGTGTGCGTTCAGGATCCTGTGTGTCTCTTTCTCCACCAGTTCAGCACTAATGAGGCAGGTGACAGTGTGGGTCTGAGCGATGGAACAGAGTGTCAGCGGGCCCACCGACTGCCGCCTGGCTCGGCATGACAAGGCGGTGGGAAGGACACCGGTGAACGGAACAAAGGAAGCAGGGAAGGAGGGAAGGAGGGAAGGAGGGGACAATGGCTGCAGGAAAAAGAAAGGGATTGACGCTGCCTTTTAAAGGCTGCCGGAAATAGCGCGCGACCAGTGTGGGCTTTCTGGAGGCCGGTATCAATGGGCTGGGACTGGACGCGCGCCTGCTGGCATCTGGCAGATTTACATCCGACTTATTTCATGCCAGAGAATTTCCACAACTTCGGCACAAGGTGCCGGATGGTTCAAGAGCTCAGGACGGGGGGAAAGAAAGTTGGAGAGAACAAATGAATGTGGGAAAACAAAAACAAAAAGAATCAGCTACTTCGTCTCTTCTATGTGAACTTTTGTTGTCTATCACAAAACTTTGTTTCCTGAGAAATCCTTTGGAAAAGGACAGCTATTTACGGTGGCCTATAAGGGCCATTGTGGGTAAGGATTTAAAGAATTACAGAGACTTCTCGTAAATGTATGTATTACTAATCTTTGAGAATATCAATTTTTCACAACTTTATTCATTGCATTTCCGAGTTTCCTCTCAGAATATTACCCAGCATCCTTAACTATCATTCAATTTGACCTGCAATGGCCCCAATACCTATGCTCTCCCTTCCAAAAAGTGTAATACAATAACAAGTTAGGGATATGAGCAGAGAACTTTTATCAATACAAATTATTATTTAGTTTTCTTGGCCAAATGCAAAAAGAAATTTCCAAGAGAATTTAAATGGAAAGTTTTCCGCTGGAAAGCACCAAAGCTTTGCAAGACGATGCAAAAGTTGGCCGATATTTGTATCCCCTTCATCGACAACAAGACCAAAGGTCCACTCACCAGCTTGCACAGTCTTCTTTTGCAAATATGATATTTCTACTCCAATTTCCTCATGGCGCACTTTTGGGATGAAAAAGACACAAAAATACCGTTAATTAAAACGGTCATTAACTTGTACTAATGAAAGTGGGCACGGTTTAAGGTAACTTTTTTTTTTTAAAGTGTCACAGGTGCAACTTCTTTGTCTGACCCTCTATCTCAAAACTCAGTCAATGTTCCTCACTGGAGCTGCAAGCGGGAAGTCCAAACAAAAAAACGTTGGAATAAGTAGATGGACCGGATGATGCACGAGTCCTATCTGCAGACAGACATGTATCCTCACTGTATACACACACAGAAACACACACTTTATCCACCAGTCTCTCTGTTCACACTCTCTGTTGGGTCCTCATATCTATAAATATCAGACTTTCTCCCCCTCTCCACCCCCCCCCATCTCTGTTTGCTCTCTTTTCTGGGTCACCTGCTCATCTCAGCCCTGACTGAGATATTCCAGCTGAGTTACACTCACAGTTTAGTGGAGAGAATGGGGAGGCTCCACACACACACACACACACACACACACACACACACACACACACACACACGCATACTTTTACGGGTATTTTTCCAGCGGATCAGATTCCACGCTGAATGGATTATCACACTCGGTAAAAGCTGACACAAATATTGTGAAGAAACAGACAGAATGCTTCCTTTCCTTCAGGAGTTTTTCAGCTGCTGAAGGGGATCCATGTCGGATTGACGACTTTATGAGCGTCATACAACACAAAGCATGGAAGTTCTCCAAAAGGGCTTCGAGAGAGCACGAAAGTCATCAAATGTTGCCGAAAAAGAGACGAAGCAGATCCTGTTTTCCCTCCACATGCACTAAATGCACGTGGTATCATTTTCCATCAGCTCCGGCTTCGTGGGAATCTTACTGATCAGTAACAAAGGCCCATTGTTAAGCTATTATTAATGCAGATTTAAACTATTTCTGTGACGGCTAGAAGGCTGTTGCTCAGGTGACAGACAGCTCTGAGCACAGGTGTAAATACGAGCCGAGACACATTGAGGACACGTGGAGATGCAGTTGCTCGGACCACGTTACGAGCTGTCGGCACATTCTTTCAGTTTATACGGACTGCCAATAACTGTCAGTTTTTTTTCCCTATGTGAGGAAATATACATTTGCAGTTTGCATTATCCGGTTGAAAGATCCTGTGCATATTTTGAAGATGACGATCCAATCATCACTGAGAGTGCTCGTCATACGAGAGACGAATGGAATGCTCGAGGTCGTCTTGTTGGCGCTCAAGATGTAGATTGACGGCAGCAGTTGAGCAACGCAAGGGGGAAAACAACTGCTTATCCTATTCAGGGTCGGGGGCGCTGGAGCCGATCCCAGCTGACATTGGGCAAAGGCAGGGTTCACCTGGACAGGTGTCTAGTCTATCACAGGGCCCATATAGAGACAGACACCCATTCACACCTACAGGCGATTTAGAGTCCAATTAACCTGAGCTGCATATCTTCGGACTGTGGGGGGAACCGGAGCACCCGGAGGAAACCCACGATGCCACAAAAAAACCCTACCTTAAAAGTGTAAAAGTGCCCGGTCCAGGGACACGAAATTATATTTTCTCAGCTCAGCTAACAGCTTCCTTTGATGGAGACAAGTGCGTAAAAGACCCAGTTTGAGGGAATACTGATGTAATCACTAAAGAGGTAGCAGCCTCTAACCTTTCTTTTCCAAATTAAGTGATCTAAATTTGAGCATTTTCAATGATTTTAACTTGTTGAAGGAGTTCTGGTGAGATGAGCAGATGCAGGAGACATGTGATCGAGAGCCTTTTCTTTTACCCATGAAACTACACAAACTGTTTTTATTTCAAGTATAACTTTATATTAAAGTCCTGAAAAGGTGAAAGCATAGAATAATTAGTCTCCCTTATTCCCCTTTAATTATTTCTGGACTTCTTTGGGACCGTCTTGGAGGTCGTGACCCCGTTGGTCGGTTATGGAGGAATGTGTCCAGATTAATGGGAATTGGTGATCAGTGACATCCAGTAAAATACTCCTTCTTTCTGTTGGCTTGGATTTAGATTTGGTCCACTGGTGCCAGACAGTAGCTGCCCACTGCTTCTTTTTATTTAAATGTGACTGACAATTTCTGTAAATGAGCCAAAAAACGATTTTTGGCAAATATATAGTGCTTCTTTATCTTCTGCTCAGTGCAAGTATGAACAAATTGTTCAAATAGAAATGGAGCAATGGTCTGTAATAAAAAAATAAAACCTCTTCAAATGTTTCAAGTTCGTTTAAAAAAAAAGCATTTGATTTGCCGTTAAGGTAAAAAACGGAGCGGTGGTTTTATTTTATATTATTCCAAAAAATAACGGGACAATTCAGTGGAAAAGCTTTCAGCTGGGACGGTTCTTGTTCCTCCAGAGGTGTGAAGTGAGAGGCTAGAAGGCCCTCTGATCACAAGATAAAGGCAGAACAACAGAATTAGCACTTCAAACAACAAGGCATTGGTTATGACAAAAAAAAAGAAAAAGGAAATAGACACTTCATATCCGCCGGGGTAAACACAGCCCGCAGAGTCAGTGCCATTTTAATGGGAGATTAGCCTGGCTGGAGGGAGCGATAGAGGAGGAGATGGAGGAGAAGGACAAACAACCACAGCCACTTGTAGCGGTTGTGTGTATAAGTGTGTGTGTTTGTGTTTACCCATTTGATTGCTTGTCTTTGGGATGCAGAGGGGGGACGCTGCCAGGCACACACAGTAACATGCATCTATTTTTTCCCTCCACTTGAAATATAATAAGCACTGAATGAGAGGGCTCGGTCACACAACACGGTTCTGTTGTCGCCGCTTTCCCGCCCGTTCTCAACCGTCTTCATTTTCACCCATTTGGACATTTTCCGATGGAACAATTTGACAGATGGGTGGAAGGCTTTTATGGCGGCAAATCAAACCAAGAAGTTTGTTTTTAGCCACGCTAGCAGTCTGTCTCCGAATCTGGTCCACACCAGAGCCGGTGAGCGGAGTCCGAGGGTCTTTGCACCGAGGGAAGAGTGGATTTAAGAAAGAATGTTGGGCATCGCCTTATCTCAAACTCACAGGATGCTGACGGGTCCGTGCACTGGGTTACCGTTACAGGCTGTATGTAAGAAGTGGGCGTGGACATCGGGATGTCAACTATTGGTTTGTGGACTGATGTTATGAAGCCTCGAGTTTGGCAACTTTGCCTTCGCCATCTTGGAAAATGGATTTTTTCAAGCAATGAACGAAAGTTACCATATTTGGAATGCGGAGGATTGACCTGTCAATCACCTTGTAGCTCCGCCCCTAAAGCATCCCCTGCTTTATGGTCTGTTTGACTCTAAATGAGCATAATTTACTAAATGAACATCATGCTGTATTGAAGAAGACTTGAAACTAGAGATTGAGACATAAACTCATGTTTACAATGTTTACTGAGGGAATACATCAAGAGAGAAGTAGAGTCATTTATATAGACTTCTATACAACCAGAGGAGTCGCCCCCTGGTGGTCAGGAGAGAGAATGCAGCTTTAACACATGAAGCATAGACTTCTATACAACCAGAGGAGTCGCCCCCTGGTGGTCAGGAGAGAGAATGCAGCTTTAACACATGAAGCATGGACTTCTATACAACCAGAGACATCGCAAGTATCTAGCTGCCGTGCAAGATAAAATAATTGCTGTAGAGTATGAGAATGAGCCCTACCTACAAAAGAACTTGGGTGGTACAATGGAAATAATAATAGCGACATCACTTTTGATAAAAAAAATGCAGACCTGGAGCCAAGACAAGATTTAATAACAGGATTTATACCTTTTACTGATCTGCCACTTCTGCAATAAGTACTTAACAGTGTATATAAAGAGCCATTGAAGCTCAGTCAAGTCGTTGTCACATGTGTTTCCATCTCCCCTTAAGGCTTGGCTGGGAACTCGCCCAACATTTGACATCCTTGCAGTGACACACTGCACCTGTTACCCAGCTTTCTCTATTGCACTTAATGATCCCATTGTTTATGGTGACAGCGAGTCATCCTTCAGCTTCAGAAGGGCCTTTATACAGTACCAAGATAAGAAGTGCTCGTAAAAATCACAGGGGGGGGGAGAGTGCGATGTGTCTCTTACAGCGACGGCCTGGTTTATAGGCCAGGGAAGTCTTATGGTTTCCTTCCGGCACGGGCAGGAGGGGGTTGCTTGGAAAGATCCAGGTCTGGGCCCGAGATTTAGTGGAGTAGAAATTTATGACCGGGCAACAGGCCAGCGCTCAGAACTCGGGCCTGTTCTCAAATCTCCACGTCCACAACTCGAGGGGGGAAATCAGCCAGAGAAAAGAAGGCACAACAACAGCCACAACAAGGACAGGAAGGGGAAAAGGTGATTGCGATATGCAGATCTTGGGGATGGATTTGATGGAGTGGGTGGATACATTTCAAAGTGAATGTTTGGCAGTTTAGACGGTTTCCCTTTTCCAACAGAAGATGAAAACGGACATGAGAGGATGAATGGATAAAAAGACAGGCAGCAGGGAGGAAGAGAGAGAGCGCTGCTCAGGTATCTTAGCCCGGGGACACACCAGACGACTTGAAAACCTAAAAAAAAAGTGAATTGCAGCACACATTACACTGCATGCATCACAGGCGTGCACTCAAACTATAGACTATCATCCTCCTGACTTTAACAAACCTCTGACATCAAGTCTCTCACTCCATTCACATGCACATTTCTGGAAAAGCATCCAGAATAAAACACGGTCTATTAAAACCGTTTCCAGAGATCCACCTTGCAAGACTTTTCCGTGTTTTCGTGGATAGTTTGGCCCAGCTACGATGTCACAGTGACAAACTGCATTTCACAGGCCAAACACCCACGAGCCCCAGTCCATCCCAGCGACATCTTATACTAACTCAACCTCTCTGTGGGAATAATTGGGATGCAGAGGTCAAGAATCACCTCCTGAAGTGGGCCTCTTCAAAAGTCTGCACACGAGTGCATTAAGACCACCGAAGCTGAATCCTAATTTCAGGCCTTCCTGAAAAATATCTGAGACACAACGTGAGACAATAAATCTGAACAAAACTACCACTACTCATGTTATACTCAGAAATATTGTGTTTCCTTCACCTGGAGCTTTGTGAATATACAACAATGGACAAACAAGTTTGTTCCACGTCCACAAATCAAGACCCAAAACACCTGCTATGTATCGACCGAACCAACCTCTTCCCATTAGTCCCCTTCATCAACCCTAATTTCTATTCAGCACAATCTTAAGTTTAAAAGAAAGAACAATCAGTGTTGAGAACAATTCAATCTTCCAAACAGCAATACCCATTAGTACCTTCACAGGTATTACCCCAAAGGTACCCTGGGAACTGAGCGTAGACGTAGATGAGGCCTTGTGTTTTGGTTCAGTTCACATCTGCATCCCATTACTGTGGAAAGAAAAAACACAGATTATGTCCAAAACATTCTTTATTTGATGGTAATTGTGAGTTATGTCCAGACCACCTCCGAATGTTGCCTCGGAGATCGGATCTCAATGCGTCCTCGATGCTTCTTGGGTGCATTGCCGTTTGGAGCCGTCCACTCGTGATCCGATCACCCAAGACTCATTTTCATGAGGGAAAAATACCACCAGTTGCTGAAGAACAAGGAGAGGAGAAGGTGGGACAAAGGGGGTGGAAACATTTCAAACAGGATGTTCGGATGAAGCACAGTTTCGCCTCCGATCCGCACCGTCATCCTGAAATCACGGCGGCCGTGAAGGGAAGTCATAAATCTGCCGCTGATAATTCCCTTCACGTGTTACCACAACTGGAATGTGCTCAATGCAGTTGAAGGCAACAAGTCCATCGACATCAATGATCAAATAATACCTCGGGGTGTTCCAAACTTTAACCATAGTGTTGTCACATCGTAAAACATGCGCATTTTATGACTTTTGCAAGGCACATGATGTGCGGCCAACAGGGACTCGCAGCAGATGATCCTCATGTGTCGGTCTGGAGGGCAGGACTGAGTAACTAAACCCCAGACCACTTGTTCTCCAGCTGAAGCCCAACATGTGTGGGTATTTAGTGGCGCTGTTGATGGCGTCAGGTCCAAATCTTGACATTGGAGTGCAAAGGATTTTAAATCTGAAGGAGGTACTACACTGGTTAGCCCACGTCGCTACCTTTTCCTTGTTCTAGCACCATTTCTTCGAGGCATTTTAGCCAAAAACCTTTCGTTTGGTGGCGGTCGGGGGCGGCGGATCCGTCGCAGGGAGTGGAGCTGCAGTCGGGCCGGCCATCAGTGTCGAGAGCCTCTTTACTGCCGCTCTCCTCTCAACCGCCACCTCCAATCAGGCTGATGCTGTCCCTCTTAGCTCACTGATTCTGCCTAATCACGAGTGTGTTTGGCTAATCAGGAGTGGGCTTTTCTTTTTTCTCTCTCTCGTCTTACTGACTCTTTGGATTGTACCGCCTCTGCCTCTCTCACCCTCTCACCCTCTCACTCTCTCTATTTTGGATTCTTGATTTACATTTTGATACAGCTGTGGAAGTAGAAATCTGCAAGAATCTCAGTCCAGCTGTGTCTCTTCTTTCTCGCCAGCACATAAAAGGTATTCGGAAGCCTTTTTCTCGATCTTCATGTTCTTGGACCGGGGCCTTTTTTAGAAAGCAGACATTGTAGAGCATCACAAATGAGCGTCGTATATCAGATCTTTTCCTTTTTTTTACGTCGGAGGACGAAAGCCTGACTCCCGGATTCATCGGTTCAGCGCTGCCGGCTCCAGCAGTCTTCGATGAAGGCAAATGAAAAGAGGTAATGTAAAAAAAATCAAAAGAAATCCACATAATCATGTGCACAATCACAACGTTGGCCCTTCGCTCTGAGCTTGAGCTCATAACAGCGATATGAGATTGGAGTATATTGCATTAATCATGTAAACGTTGCTCTTGTGATTAAAGCAGAACTGCTGTTTATTGCTTGTAATTGTATTCGGGTCGGGCTACGCTCCCAGGAATAGCACGCGGCATTAATATTTGATGAGCTGACTCTGGATCAGGCGTGGGGAGCCGGTTCCCCCCTTTCATGTTGATCTGGGGCCCACGGTATTGGAGCTGACCTCAGAGCAGCCCTCATTCCTCCCCACAACACATGTAGCTCGCAGTATTATATCCAGCTCTCCTGCTTTTTTTGTTTTTGAAATGTTTGTATCAGTATATCCAATATGGGCCGTGAACGCATGTGCATGCATACAGACTACCAAGCTTATGATCGCTTAAACAGGAGGGAGGGGGGGGGGGGGGGGGGGGGGGGGGGGGGGGGGATGCAAAGGGCAGAGAAAGAACAAGAGAGGAAGAGACAGTGTCTTCTTTTGTCTTTTCTGAAAAGCTCTTAAAAGCACTTTTATCGTGCCTTTAGAAACAGAGTCTGTCTGTGAAGGAGGAGACAGATGTGCTCTTCACCTCCTGCTCACGACCTCCTCACAGGCCCGGACACCAAGCAACATCTTTCTTTTTCTTTTTCTTTTTTTCACCTCCCTCTGTTTCCTCTCCTTTTCCTCTCCAGCCATCCAACTCGACGGAGCTGGAAATGCGACCGGAGGGAGTTTGGGAACGCGTCGGAGCGTCGCTGATCCCCTCACACGTCGGCTTGTTCGACGCCTTAACACTCACGACGTGTGTGACCAGCCCCCCCTCCCCCTCCCTCCACCTCCCCCACAACAACAAAAAAGAAGCTGCTTATACAATCTGTCATCGGAGGGAGAGTTGATGGTTCAATGATGCAACCGTGCAGCGCTCGCTGGTTGCGAAAGCTGAGTTGGTGCTTTTCTTTTCTTTTTTTCTCCTCCTCCACGGAGCTCTGACCCCGGAGGGTCTCCCCCCTCCCCCTCCCTCCATGCAGCCTGTAGCTGCAGAAATGCTGAAAATCACTGTTTAACTTTAATGCTTTAATGAATGCACACTTAAAACACACCCCGAGTCACACTCATGCATTTACATCACCGGATGTCATAAAACCTCATATACGTCCCAAAAATGTCACGTTCCACTCACTGCATGAACAGGTGTAATAATCTTTATTTTAGTTCAAACTTAAAGATACACACAATATCAAATATCCCCAAAAAATATCAGTATCAGCTTCCAAACACTCCCATCGGTCCATTTCCTGACGCTGTGAATGTGTCCGACACAGTGTATATTTGCTATTGTGTGTGTATGTGTGTGTGTGTGTGTGTGTGTGTGTGTGTGTGTGTGTGTGTGTGTGTGTGTGTGTGTGTGTGTGTGTGTGTGTGTGTGTGTGTGTGTGTGTGTGTGTGTGTGTGTGTGTGTGTGTGTGTGTGTGTGTGTTTACAGTGGGAGCCTGAGGAGGAGGAGGGGTGCAGGCCTGGAAACGGCTCGGAGGATTCCTCAACAATGAGAAACAGATGATCGTGTTCTTTCAGTTACACATTATGTGTGTGTGTGTGTGTTTTCTCAA
Organism: Cottus gobio; assembly: GCA_023566465.1. Taxonomy (NCBI): domain Eukaryota; kingdom Metazoa; phylum Chordata; class Actinopteri; order Perciformes; family Cottidae; genus Cottus; species Cottus gobio. Next base: position 17,208,689 of record CM042236.1, read on the forward strand.
AACTTTATTGCTAACACATTTGGATGTCCAGAGCTTGCAGTCCGCTCTACTTTTGGCGGCGATGACAAAACGCTTGAAGGTTTTTCCTCCTTGCTGTCGGACTTGTTTTTTCCCTCCTTCCCTCCTTCCTTCCTTCCCTCCATTCCTCCTTCCCTCCTTCCCTCGGGCAGAGGTGAGTGTGCGTGTGTTGGCAAGACAAGGGAAACAACGAACTCAGTTATTTAGTTTTAGCTCCACAAGCTCGCTGGAGGCTTCTTTCTGTCGGGTTCGGATCACAACACAACACATGTTGAACACACACTTTAAAACCCACAACGATGAGTTACACATAACACACAAGTCAAGTATGATTTATATACTACTGCTTTAGTTTGTGTTTTTTTCTTCTGGCGCTGACCGGCGCTGACCGGAGAGACGAAGCCATCTTTGTCTGTATGGATGTGACACCTGTTGGGAACGCCGGTTTAACTTGAGAAAACAAGATGCTATTTGGCTTAATAAAATAAAAGAAATGTATATATATATAAATAAATTAAAAATGTAAAAATATATAATAAAAATAATAAATAAATTAAATTAAAAATAAAACAATAATAATACATTTAATCAAAAATAAATTAAAAAAACGTCTGAAACATTTGGTTTGAAAACGGGACACAAACGCTGATCTTCACACACACACTCACACACACACACACACACTCACACACACACACACACACACACACACACTCACACACACGGCGAGGTGGACATGTTCCATCAAGCCAGTGAACAACCCGCCGCCCCACCCTTGGCCGGCCCCGCGGCAACATGGGAAATGGAGTGTGCTGGCTTCCAGCGACCTCTGACCTCCAGCTGAGAACGACGTCTGTGGACTGACACGCCGACTTGGGAGTGTGTGTGTGTGTGTGTGTATGTGTGTGTGTGTGTGTGTGTGTGTGTGTGTGTATGTATATGTATGTGTGTGTGTGGGTTAAAGTAATAAAAGACAGGCTCATGAATAGATATTTTCAGACTGTGTGTCCGGCTAATTTTGATGTGAAGGACCGGCGGCTCCGGTCCGACCCTTCACCCCGCCTCTCAGGCCGAGCCCGGCCGCCCTGCGGAGGAAACTCATTTCCCTTCGTGTTTCGGGCCAGAACCTCAAAGCTCACGACCGCAGGTGAGGAGGCTGGAACATCGAACGTCTCCGAAAGGAAAAGCCCAACATGAATGAAAACATTGACGCTTCCTGCTCCGAATGGGGCCTCTCGACCTGGACCTCTGCAGGACTCTGCAGGACCCTGCAGGACCCTGCAGGACTCTGCAGGACCCTAGAGTAAAGGTGATGGCTAGTATGAGTCCACTTCCCCACCAGGTATATCTATATATATATATATATATATATATATATAGATATATTTATATCTATATATATATATTAAAACGTGGAGAGGGGGGACAGGTGCAGGTATACCAACCTAAACAACACACACACACACACACACACACACACTGTACACAGAGGTGGGGCGGTTATTGGTGCCCGCGGCCCCGAGGCAGAGGTCCACAGATGGGGTCTGAGATTGTTTCCTCCTTGCGGCGGATCTGCAGGCCTTTAATTGGCTGCTGTTCCATCTGACCTCTGACCTTTGAGCACAAATGACCACGGCACCTGAGACCCGGAGAGATTTCCCATCAGGTATTGGTTCGTGACAGGATTCCCTGGGCTGATTTATGTTGGCGGATCAACTGGGAGGCCATAGGGGGGAGGGGGGGGGGCATATTGGGATTCGTGAGGTATTTTCGCAGCGATATTTCTGGTTTTCGTTCCCTTTCATAAGCGCTGCGTGTGCAGCCTCCTGAACATCACGCCGTTACGCTCCGTCCCCGACGAGCCGAACGTTTACATCAGTGACTGATCGCGACAAGCAGACGTCCTCCAGCAGAACGGATCCAGCCTGATGATATGTGTAATAATGCAAATGCATGCAGCGAAAAACATGCGTTTCAATAGCGCGATGCAATTATATGTTTGTTAGTCTGGCTTTGAGGGTCTCCGCCGCCGCTCCCTGCGTTATCGCGCACCTTTGTGCCGCGTTGTTGTGTCGAGGACGTGGGATGATTTATGTGACGAGCACAAACGGGGAGAGAGAAAAAAAAACATATTCGGATATGAAGTCTATTGTCTGCATCTCCAAATATCGAGCAGCGCTGATTCAAATACAACATCCCAGCTGATTGTGTCAGTTCTGTGCATGAGAAGCATCCCCCGTGCAAAATAGAATAGCAATAGGAGTAAATATAGTCAAATATATGCAGCTACAGTAGGAAAAAGAAATAATAAGCAATAAAAAAAAGTTTGAAAATAGAAATACAAACACTGGCTGCGTTCATTATATACCGTAGCTAAGTACACAATCATAAAACATATTAGAAAATGTTCTCTCGTGTCAGGGAAACATATTTACGAGCTCTTTTATATTCCACAAAATATTGGCATGAAAACAGTATTATTTAAAAAATACATGAAATTGGCTCCACGCGTCCTGCTGCCGGCTCTGTTCTATAAATACTGATATTGGTATCTGCTTTTTAAAAAGCCTGGTTTACCTGGTGTGACTGGTGGCATTATTATATTCATGATCCCAGTGAATCAGTGTCGCATAATGCTTCCTTTAAGCTATTCACACAGAGAAAGAGAGATGGAGAGGAAATTGGGTGAACTGCATGAAACGAAAAAAAACAAAAAAAGAAGCTGCGATAGAGAAGGGTGAGGACGAGTGGGAGGGAGAGACAATGAAGTACAGAGGAGGAAAGAAAGAGAGCGGGAGAGAATGCGTGTATTCAGGATTCATGCAGGAAGCAATGAGGCCACCTCTCTACGGCAGAGCGCCGAAGAGGAAGTGAAAGTGAGGGCACTTCCTGTTAAAGTGTTGCGTAACCCCCCCTTACCCCCCCTCCCCCATGTGATGAAACACACTTAGTGGCGATAACAACGCGATCCTGTTGCTTTCTGCATGTTTGTCACTAAATAAAGTGAAACATCTGGTGGAGACGAGTGGGAAGCATCGCCTGCTTTTCCTCTTCGGCCCGACCTGTTGGATTCGCGGCTCGTCCTCACGCCTCGTCCTCACGGCTCGTCCTCACGGCTCATCCTCACAGCTCGTCCTCACATCCTCACAGTTCGTCCTCACAGCTCGTCCTCACATCCTCACGGCTCGTCCTCACAGCTCGTCCTTACAGCTCGTCCTCACAGTTCGTCCTCACATCCTCACGGTTCGTCCTCACAGCTCGTCCTCACATCCTCACGGTTCGTCCTCACAGCTCGTCCTCACATCCTCACGGCTCGTCCTCACAGCTCGTCCTTACAGCTCGTCCTCACAGTTCGTCCTCACAGCTCGTCCTCGCGGCTCGTCCTCACAGCTCATCTTCACGCCTCGTCCTCATGGCTCGTCCTCACGCCTCGTCCTCATGGCTCGTCCTCACAGCTCATCTTCACGCCTCGTCCTCATGGCTCGTCCTCACGCCTCGTCCTCATGGCTCGTTCTCACAGTTCGTCCTCACAGCTCATCCTCACAGCTCGTCCTCACATCCTCACGTTTTGTCCTCACAGCTCGTCCTCACATCCTCACGGCTCGTCCTCACAGCTCGTCCTTACAGCTCGTCCTCACGGATCGTCCTCGCGGCTCTTCTTCACAGCTCGTCCTCACAGCTCGTCCTCACGGCTCGTCTTCACAGCTCGTCCTCACGGCTCGTCCTCACAGTTCGTCCTCACGGCTCTTCCTCACAGTTCGTCCTCACGTCTCGTCCTCACATCCTCACAGCTCGTCCTTACAGCTCGTCCTCACGGCTCGTCCTCACAGCTCATCCTCACGGCTCATCCTCACGGCTCGTCCTCACGGCTCGTCCTCATGGCTCGTCCTCACGCCTCGTCCTCATGGCTCGTTCTCATGGCTCATTCTCGCGGCTCGTCCTTGCAGCTCGTCCTCACAGCTCGTCCTCACAGCTCGTCCTCACAGCTCGTCCTCACAGCTCGTCCTCACATCCTCACAGCTCGTCCTCACAGCTCGTCCTCACATCCTCACAGCTCGTCCTCACAGCTCGTCCTCACAGCTCGTCCTCACAGCTCGTCCTCACAGCTCGTCCTCACAGTTCGTCCTCACAGCTCGTCCTCACATCCTCACAGCTCGTCCTCACATCCTCACAGCTCGTCCTCACGGCTCGTTCTCACAGCTCGTCCTCACAGCTCGTCCTTACAATGTCTGCAAGTTGCTTCCGCTAACAACGGCCACGGGGTGCAGAATCAGACTTTTTTTTAAAGGGTATTTAGAACAAGTCGTGAACGTAACTTTGAAACAGGCGAACATGGTGCATTAGTGATCCCATGAGTGTTGCATAAACCACTTAACAAAAAAAACGAGGTTTAAATTGGCATGAAATAAATTTCTGCACTTTTGGATTGGAGTTATTTATTAGTGAAGTATATTTAAGTGGCATTTCCTCTGTGCTGGCAAATTAAAGGAGAATTAAGGTATTAAATTCAGAGTTTTAACAGGTGAACGAGAAAAGGGGGGAAGGGGGGGCGGCTTTATGGGAAATGTGGTCTTCATTTTGAGGAACCGCAGCACTAACGAGGCCTTCAGATGGATTGTCCTCAATCAGCTCCGCCACTCGACCAGCGTCTGCTGCAGAGCATCTGAGTGGATTTAACGAGACGCCGGGCCGAGCTAACATTAGCTCGAAGCTAACTCCTTGAAGCTAACTCCACCTCCGGGCGAGCTAACGTTAGCATGCTAACACGAGGACGACGTTCAAATAGCTAAAGGAGAGATATTTTACTGAGTTTCCATTTAGCAAAATGCTTTTATTTTGAAAAGCAAGAACAGAAGGAGTGGATGTGCTCTGCAAGGCCTTTGTCAATGGTTGAAAGGACTAATAAAGTTGTCCTTCCTGATAGTGCTTCTTCTTTTTATAGGCTAACATCTGTGCCGTCTTCATTTACTCTTAACCAGTAGCATATATACTGATATTTACACGTCTGAACAAGTGTTCCTTTATTATAACAAACATTATTCAAACAGAGATGTCCTCTATCTTAGTACGCGTATGCAATAGTCGAGCGGAGGTTCGTGTTTAAAAGGTTAAAGCTTTTAATTAGTCTGAAAGCTTGGAAACAACCGACCTCGTTCTGGATAGGAAACGACTTTGCTTCTCTGCAGATGGATCAGAATCAGAACCATTTATTGCCATGTATGTTTACACATACAAGGAATTTGTCCTGGCGGGAAGGTGCATACATTTAACATTTAACAATACACATTTAACAGTTAACGCAGTGCAATAAATGAGGATGAATGGATGAATGAATATTTACATTGAAACAGCAGCAAATCAAAATACCAAAAATAAGATAAAGTGCATGGAATGTGCATGAGTGTAAGTGTTGTGTGAAAGTGTCAAGTGTATTTAAGTATAAGGCTATGTGCAGGGGAGTGTCCGGTGGGAATTGTCTGGGGGTGACAGAGTCATTAGAGTCAGTGGGGGACCCGGGCTCTGTTGATGAGCCCGACTGCAGACGGGAAGAAACTGTTTTTGTGGCGTGAGGTCTTGGTCCTGATGGACCGCAGCCTCCTGCCAGAGGGGAGGGACACCAACAGTTTGTGTCCAGGGTGAGAGGGATCAGCTACAATCTTCCTCGCCCGCTTCAGGGTCCTTGAAGCAAACAAGTCCTGGAGGGACGGCAGATTGCGGCCAATCACCCTCTCAGCAGAGCGAATGATGCGCTGCAGCCTGGCCTTGTCCTTGGCAGTGGCTGCAGCGTACCAGACGCTGATGGAGGAGCAGAGGATGGACTCGATGATGGCAGTGTAGAAGTGCACCATCATTGTCTTTGGCAGGTTGAGTTTCCTCAGCTGCCTCAGGAAGTACATCCTCTGCTGCGCCTTCTTGGAGATGGAGCTGATGTTTAGTTCCCACTTGAGGTCCTGGGTAATGATGGAGTCCAGGAAGCGGAAGGACTCCACAGCTTTGACGGGGGAGTCACACAGGGTGAGAGGGGCTGGTGGGGCTGAGATCTTTCTGAAGTCCACAACCATCTCCACTGTCTTCAGAGCGTTGAGCTCCAGGTTGTTTTGGCTGCACCAGGTCACCAGGTGGTCAGTCTCCCACCTGTAGGCGGACTCGTCCCCACCAGAGATGAGTCCAATGAGGGTGGTGTCATCCGCAAACTTCAGGAGCTTGACGGAATGGTGACTGGAGGTGCAGCTGTTGGTGTACATGGAGAAGAGCAGAGGGGAAAGAACGCAGCCTTGGGGGGAACCGGTGCTGATGGACCGAGAGGCTGAGACGTGTTTCCCCAGCCTCACGTGCTGCTTCCTGTCAGACAGGAAGTCTGTGATCCACTTGCAGGTGGAGTCGGGCACGTGCAGCTGGGAGAGCTTGTCCTGCAGCAGAGACGGGATGATGGTGTTGAAGGCAGAGCTGAAGTCCACAAACAGGATCCTGGCGTAGGTTCCTGGGGAGTCCAGATGCTGGAGGATGGAGTGGAGGGCCATGTTGACTGCATCGTCCACAGACCTGTTGGCTCTGTAGGCAAACTGCAGGGGATCCAGGAGTGGGTCGGTGAGGGTTTTGAGGTGGGACAGGACCAGGCGCTCAAAGGACTTCATGACCACAGAGGTCAGGGCGACGGGCCTGTAGTCATTGAGTCCTGTGATCCTAGGTTTTTTGGGTACGGGGATGATGGTGGAGGCCTTGAAGCAGGCTGGTACATGGCATGTCTCCAGAGAGGTGTTGAAGATGTCTGTAAACACCGGGGACAGCTGATCAGCACAATGCTTCAGGGTGGAGGGGGAGACAGATATACAACGGATATTACAAGAAGAAGAAAACAGATGGACACGCCCCTTCAGGTGCATAAAGGTGAATTTATCGGCAATCAGTCAAGAGTTGTTGCTCCTTCTGGTAACACCTATCTGTGTATGTACTCTATGTATTTTTAAACCCTGTATTTATGGGTTACGTGTCACGGTGGAACAACAGTAGGACCTTTTAGACGACTAAGTGTCGTGACCCTCTTCATGAAATGGCCTTTCCATCGTCCGTTGTTTACCGTCCCGCTCCCACATTCTCATCTCCCTTCGCCGTTCCCTCACCCCCCACACTCACCCACTCACCCACTTTGGGCCCTGAAACTCCCCCTTTTGGCGAACCCCTCTCCCGCCTCCCCCGGGTGATGATTACCTATCGAGCACCGGTTCACACAATCGTTTTGGTCAATGCTCTAATTGCGTTTTTTTTTTTTCTCTGTGTGGGCCACACAGGGTGGGAATCGATCATCGGCTAATGAGAGATGTTGGGCGGGGGAGGGAGGGGGGAGGGGGAGGGGGGGAGTCAAAGCCAAAAGCCGGTTGTTCTAAGAAGAGCCTACTGTATATGAGCTCTAACCCGCCTCCTCCTCCATTAAATGCTCTCGTTGCTATCATTCCTGTGTCTCGGCGTCATTATAGCCCACACAGTATTGACCTTAAGTCAGACCTATCAATACACACACACACACACACACACACACACACACACACACACGTATGCAATGATTTATGTGGACGCTCCAATAAGATGCCGCCTTTGCGTGACCAATTTGATGAACCCTTCGAGTGAGCTGCAATTTAATGTTCGGCTCAACAACAACAACAAGAAATCCCTTTTTTATATTATTGAACGGTGGATCCATCAGGATGCTGCGTTCAAGCCTTCCAGCTTCTGAGTGGGCGGGGCCGTCGTCAGAATGGACACGCCCACTCAGCCGTGATGTATGGGGGCGACTGTGGCTCAGTGGTTAGCAAGTCAGTCTTTCAATCAGAGGGTCGGTGGTTCAAACCCCGGCTCAGCCAGTCCATGTTGTTGTGTCCTTGAGCAAGACACTTAACCCTCATTGCTCACCGTTGCTGTGTCTACTGTATAGCATGTAAGTCGCTTTGGATAAAAGCATCAGATAAATGAAATGTAATGTAATGTATGTGTTACCAAAGCGAGCTCATCAATAAGGTTATGAATATGTTTTGGAGCAACTAAAATGATGTGTGGGGTTGTACAGTATGAAGGTAGATTTGTGTCTTTTATAAGCAAAGAAAAGAAAATGTTTTGAGAGCAAATATTTGTTGGTTTTATTTAATTTTTTTGAGAGCAAATATTTTTGATTTGCAGCCAGAAATTCTAGTTTAAAAAGCAAAATTAACAAATAATTTACTTACAAGCAAGAAATTTGCTCTCAAAATATTTTTGTTTGCGTAATAAAGACACAAATCTGTGTCTGTATGTGTAAAATTACAATTTTTTGTCAAAGGAGGCTTTGGAAAAACACTTGGAAGCTGCAGAAAAAGAGATTAATAACTAATAATAATAACCCGGCGTCTAAGAAGAGCACAACCCTTTTGAGGATAGGTGTGCATGCTCTGCCGTGGATGCAATACATTGAGAGCTTTAGTTAGAATAAAGGAGGAAGATCCTCTCCAGTCCTCTAGGGGGCGTGGCATCTGTTGTCCGACAAAAAGCTTAAAAACGTTTCCGTTAAAGTTTTTATACATCCATATAGTTGTATTTTACACGACATTCGCAGCTACAGTGACGAAACGAAAAACACTTTTCCTCCGATCTCAAAGTATAATTTGTCTCTTCCTCTTTCCCTCTCTCTCCTCTCTTCCTCTCTCTCACTCTCTCTTCCTCTCTCGCTCGCTGCTCTCAGTGAGCGAGTGGGCTGCATATTGATTTTTAGTGTTGAACTTGCGTGGCTCTCTCTCTCTCTCCCTCCCTCTCTCTCTCTCTCTCCCTCTCCCTCTCTCTCTCTCTCTCTCTCCCTCTCTCTCTCTCTCTCTCTCTCTCGCCCCCACAGACACAAACTGATGGAGAAGTTGATTAGCAGCAGCTCTAAATATACCCTCCGCCTCCTCCACCTCTTCTTCCTCTTCCTCCTCCTCCTCTTTCCCCTCCCTCGCCCACTCGCTCTCCCACACCGGTTCAATCGCTCACTTTTCTCTCGCCCAATGTGCCTGGACGCTGCTCTGCCAAGCGCCTTCTCTTCCCCTCTCCATTTCCTTTCCACTCGCTCTGAGCGAATCATTTGTCAACCGCCCAAAAGATGAGAAAAAAAAGACAGAAAAGAGATAGAGATCATATGATAATTTGACAAAATCAGGAATGATGGCTACAATTTTCCCAGCGGCGTCCATTGTTCTGACTCTTGGGACTTTAACGTGTTTTTGAAGTGGGCGGTGACATCACAGGAACAGGAAGCCTCTTCCTTACGTTTCCCTCTCTTCGCCAGGCGGTCGCTGACTTTCGAACGTCCCGCCCCTCCAGCGCAGACCGGCCAATCACAGCGCAGCGTTCGCCAGCTTTCGACCACCCGGCTCCGCTCCACAGACCCTCATGCAGTTGCTTCGGATCTTCATTTTTCAGGCCGGTTTGGTGGAAAATTACCTCGAGAGGCTGGAAGGAGATATGTCTAAAAACTAGGTATGCTACGCTACGCTATGCTATGCTATGCTACGCTATGCTATGCTACGCTAAGCTAGCTACTGAATGTATATTGACTGTCACACGTTGCCTTTACTCATCAATGGTTGTAGCGGTGAATAAAGACGTACTTTACATTAACAGAGTTGTTCCTTTATTTCATCGTCTTCCGTCTCCATCTGGTTCACTTTAACTTTGATCTTTAGCTTTAGCTTCTATATTTATGTTTTACCTGTTTTCAGGTTTTTAATCCTGGATTTATCCTTCAAACACACTTCTGACACTTCCGTCTGCTTCTATCTGAAATCAGTTATTTTGTTTGTCCAAAAATAAGATGCTATTTATTTAAGGAGTGCAGTTAGTGACAGTGTGGGCTCCATGGTGGAGGGGGCGGGGCTAAGCAAAGGGTCAATTTGAGTGTGGAGGTTTCTTTTCTCAGTAAACGGCTGCCTGCTGCTGCCTACACAGTGTGTGAGACACGTTGACGTTACAGTCGTTAAGTATTTATCTTTTGAGAAATATTGATTATACAGCAGCTGGAAATCCTACGAGGGGCCGGCCTCAAACAGCAGGAAATAAGGAATCCTGACAAGTACCACATACAGTAAGTGGAAAGGGAATAAAAACATGCAAAATCTCCCTGTGTGTGTGCACGTGCGTGTGTGTGTGTGTGTGTGTGTAGATGGGGATCAGCTGAGATGGCGTTACAGATACCCAGACGGGAGCCGCTGTGTTTATTGTGCGTCGGTGTCGGCCGTCCTGCAGGAACACACAACACGCCGAGGCCTTCCGCAATTTAACACACTGATTGCGCCGCAACAAACACACACACTCAGTGGGCCGTTCTCCTGGGCGCGTGCGTGTGTGTGTGTGTGTGTGTGTGTGTGTCACCCACCACCCCCACCCCCCCGATTTAAATCTCATTTGCCTTCTTGTGCCGAGGCTGATGTGGAGCAGCCAAGCGCTCCGCTCATTGTTTGAAGGGAGGGGTGATGGGGATGGGGGGGGTCTCATAAACTGAGCATTTTTCAGACAATGAGCACGTGGGCGTATGGCTTTAGGCACATTTGACAGGATCAAATGACTTACACGGAAAAGAAAATTCTGTCGTTTATGAAATAATCCCCCTATACTTATTTCATCCGCATCCTCTCCTCCGCTTATTCGTTTTCTCCTCCTCTCATCTCCAACACCCCCCCCCCCCTAACCCCCACCCCACATTTAAATGGATTGAGGTAAAATGGGAATCTGTATTCAGTGGGTGGTTGAGAGATACACTGACTTGTGTGTGTGTGTGTGTGTGTGTGTGTGTGTGTGTGTGTGTGTGTGTGTGTGTGTGTGTGTGTGTGTGTGTGTGTGTGTGCCAGTAAGAGTCCGAGGGTTTGTAAATCCGGTGTTGAATAATGGGATCAGTGGGTCCTAACGGGGTGTGTGTTCACACAGAGGCAGCGACAGCGTGACTCCTGGCTCCGCCTCCCGACTCGTCTGCTCCGCCTCCCGACTCTCTACGATATTTTCATTGTGTTGCTTTTGTCTGAGCTGTGTGGGTCGTTGTGTAGCTTCATGCTGCTCACTGACGGTATTGAAGGTGGGCGTGTCTTTATTGAAGGTGGGCGTATCTTTATTCAAGGTGGGTGTGTCTTTATTGAAGGTGGGTGTGTCTCTCTGCTCCAATCCCTGCTTGTTTCAACCTTCACGTGTTACGTTAGTGATAGAGGGTGAAAACATTCCGGATGGTTTTCCCATTGAAGGATACTTTTCCTTCACAGGACAAGGCTCACATGTCCCAGGAACATGTGACCAGAGAACAAGTTCATAGCTCATTATTTATGTTTTTAATCAGGTTTTATTGACCATTCCCTAATTTTTCACCCGATTTTGAGCCTTTTTTCAGGGTCCCCCCATGATACCTGTTTTTAGTTTTATGAGAAGTTCTACAGGGTAAAATAAAAGAAGAGTACCTCCATTTGCCTTGTGTTGTATTTTTATATATTTGGATGAGAAGTATATTTTATACTTTAAAAACCTTCAGTTTCCTTTAGTTCCGTGTTTTGTTTTTAGGTTTTTCTCCCTCGTGAGTCCGAGCAGAGGCTCGTAGCTTCAGTGAAAACTCGTACGCTTGTTACGGAACTGACTCGCCTAACAGAGTACGCGTCCCGGGTCCGGTGCCCTCTAGTGGTGAGGCACCGCATGCACGTTCTCTCTCTTGACTCTATTATTACGTTGGAGTTACGCTTCTAATGGAAGCTGGAATCCAACGAAGGAAAGAACAAACTAAAGCGTGAAGCTCCACAGAGGAACACGGTCTGGAGAACCCAGCTGTAAAGACCTGAAGCTTACAGCCAATATATATGCTCTCTCTATATAAATATGTATATAGATATGCAACGCTAGCTTATCCAGATGCACCGACACCTACTCTGAGACTTCAGGCCTGCCAGAGTGATTATTATGCAGAAATTAGAGCCGTGCAAAGAACAACTAAACTCTGTTTGATCTCCCCGGTGTGCGAGCGAGCGAGAGAGAGAGAGAGAGAGAGAGAGAGACCGAAATAGAGACAAGAGGAAGACGAGAGAGATGCTGTCAACTCTCTCCATCCTCCTCGTCCTCCTCCTCCTCCTCAGTGAAGCAGATGTCCAATTGAGTCTATTTAAAGCCGGAGCGGTATGGCTGCTGATGCTGAGCGCGGCGGGCTGTAGCTTCGCATTACCGTCGCCTTACCTGCGGCGCGCTCGCCGCCACCTCGCGAGGCCGGCGCTCTGCCGGCGCTCTGCCGGACGGAGAGACGCCTCAGACGCCGTCGTAGAAAGACCTGCATCCCCCGATCCGGGCTCCACGCATGTTTCCGGTCCTCCATTTGCAAACCATCTAGCTGGAGCTCGACTGAGGGAGGTCTGGTACTCAAAGGGTCCGTCATCACGGAGCGATGCCAGAACCCCTGGACCTCCGTCGCCCCCGA
>CM042236.1:17228645-17241145 GCA_023566465.1 Cottus gobio
GAGGGGAAGAGGAGCAGGAGGGATGAGGGGGTGAGAGTCAGCGAAGGAAAGGAAAACATTGGCACCGGGCCCGGTGGAAAAAACAGGGAATTAAATCTCTTTGTGTGTGACTGATGGATGCTCAGAGTGGAGCCAAAGAAGAAGAAATGCAGACAATGCATGACCGGAGGCCGAGCGGGGAACCGACCAATCAGAGCGAGGACCCCGCCGGCAGGTCAGACTGAAGGAGTACCGGAGGCCTACGTTCATCCGTGGGTTTATTTCTCACTGGGGGCGTAATAACTTGATGGTATTCACGTTTAAAGCCGGTAAATGAGGCGGCTAACGGCCTCGCGTCAATAAAAAAGTCCCGTTGAGCGATGACGGCCGAGTGCCGTCGACGCCGTCCCTCTAAAATACGGCTTTTTCTGAATGAGGTTTGGCACGGAAAGAAAATTTAAGGATCGACCGTCAGCACCTTCGCATCCCGACGAGCTTTCGGAAAGCCTGCAGAGAGGGGGAATGTGGAGAGGATGGGAGGGAGAGCTAATGAATTATGGGTGAATAAAGAGAGAGAGAGAGCTGCCGTCCTCCTCCCGGGTTGTGGAAGTGTTCACGCTGCGAGTATTGCCATGCAGATGGTGACCCGGGGGGAGGGGAATAAATAGAGGAGAAAAGATAAAGTGGAAATGGAGAGAGAGCATCACTTTTTTATTTTGTACAGTTGGGTTCCAGCTGAGCAGGAAGTGCTCACGGCCTCGAGCACTGACACGTTCAGGCTCTCCATGGAGGTCTCGTCTCTTTGAGCGCCTGTTTTTTTGTGTGTGTAATCGGTTAAAAGAAAACCAGATTCAGTGAGGAGGGTTTGGGGGTCAGAGGTCGCGGGCTCAGCAGAGACTACGCAGAGCAGGGATGACGCGTGTTGACTCTCAGGCTCAGCTCCGCCTCGACGTAGATGCAACGTCGTGCTGAAAGGGATCCAGGCTGCAAGGGTGGAGCCCGGATAACGGGAATTCTGTATGATGTAACAACCCGAGCTGATTGGCTCCAGACTCTGAGTTAGTGTGTGTGTGTGTGTGTGTGTGTGTGTGTGGGTGGGTGGGTGGGTGTGTGTGTGAAATAAAGAAAAATCCCCTTTTTACATTTTCGTTGCTGTTCTATTGGTGCTGCATGAACAATAATGAGAGATTTCTCTTTACAGTAAACTCGAATTGGCTTTGAATGGTTTGAGATTCAGATTATATGATGATATTTATGATATTTATGATGATAAATCAAAATGTGTTTTTAAAGCCATGCGTCGTGACCTCGTCTGTTTGCCCCTGAGAGGACCGATGCTTTTGTCTTTCAGAACTAAACTCAGAGCCGAAGCAGGAAATGACACAGCAGTATTCACATTGCTACATTGTGACACACTTCTGCCGGTTCTGCCCTCTGATTGGTTAGTTTATGCACATGTGATTATACGTGTTTTGATTACTTTGAAGTGGCATTGAAACAAATCAAGAAACAAACAGATCAAGAAACAAAAGAATAGAAACACCCTACAGCTACTGATGGTGATTGAATTGGTCTGGTTTATGATATTATGGGATGTTGTTCTTCGTCCAGCCCCTGCACTTCTCAGAAAAGAACCATCGATTTCGTGCGAAATGACTTCACTGCAACAAAGTTTGAGTTTTGAGAAGTGAGCTGTTAGAAGTGTACTTCTGCTTGGCCTGGCTGGATTTGGCTCATGCAGACAAAAAAGTGAGGGGGGGCATGGGGGGGGGGGGGGGGGGGGCAGACGGTGTTACTGCAGAAACAGTGTGTGTTTTATGGAAGTGGACTGTTGCTTAATGTTCTGCTCACAGTCAGATGACTCGAGAAAGAGCCCCGGAGCCATCATGGTCATTACATCTCATACTGTGTGTGTGTGTGTGTGTGTGTGTGTGTGTGTGTGTGTGTGTGTGTGTGTGTGTGTGTGTGTGTGATAAAGACAGACATGCATATGAAGTGGGAAGCAGAAACCTCCGTTTGTCCTGCAGAGTTTAGCCTCAAACAGGTTGAGGGTATTCATGAGCTCATGTAAAGACACACACACACACACACACACACACACACACACACACATATAAAACTTGTCACTTATAAGGACATTGCATCCTCTCCTATAGACCTATCCAAAATATAACCCAATAATTAACCAACAATCAAGCCCTTGTGGGGACCTGCTTCTTGTCCCCACAAGGATGCAAGTCCCCACAATGTCACTAATTCGACTCCCCACACACACACACTCAGTGAGGGGTGCAGCCCTGAGTGTATTTCCAGCTTTTCTTTCTTGGAACCTTTGCTTATTTCTGTCTTCAATTCCTCCTTTTTGGGTTTCTCTTCAGGACCGCACACCGCCACCGTTTTAAACAAAGCATCTTTTGGATCTTTTGTCTGCCTCCTCTTTGAGATAATCCCGGTGTCTGTTGCCGTGGTTACACTGTCCTAATGGGCCATTGATGTTACTGTATGTATTAAAAAAAAAAAGCATCGCTGACTCCGGGCCAAAGAAAACTTTTAAATGCGTCTCTGTCTGGCCTCCTCTCCACTCGGAGACTGTCGCAGTTTTCTTTTCTTTTTTTCGGTGAGTGCACTTTTGTTGTTGTTGTTTTTTGTTTACCTGATGCTGTTTTGCACAATATTTACAGGTAAATATGTTTGTTTTCATGCTGTAAAATTCACGAATAATGTGTGTGTGTGGAAGCCTCTTAAAGGGAACTGTAGAGCGAGACAATCACGGCGTCCGATGCACGGTGTGTGTGTGTGTGTGTGTGTGTGTGTGTGTGTGTGTGTGTGTGTGTCAGCGTGTCGGGGTCGTATCTCCCATCCTGACAACGCTTCATCTCGTGCCCTCGTGAGATGACGGGAATTTGGACGATGTGGTTCGGGGTTCCTCGGGTTCTTCGGGTTCCTCGGGTTCCTCGGGTTCTTCGGGTTCCTCGGGTTCCTCTCTCTCTCCCGTAGCGGAGACCGGAGACCGGAGACCGGAGCGTGAACGTATGGCCGGCTATTAAACGGCAATCACACACACACACACACACAGAAGAGCTCTTTATAGACGAAGGCATTCCCGCTTAATGGCTCTCAGAGCGGAGTCGTCCAAATATGACATCGAAAATGAAAAGCCCTCGGAGCGCCGCCGCTTATTAAAATCTTCGCAGAAATCTTTCAATTTGTCACATTTTCTTTACGTGACGCGAATTAAATCGGGATCGCAAAAACCTGAAACCCTCGGCTCCATTATGGGATGGTGCTCGGGGTGGGAGGGGGAGGGGCTTCCTGTCATAGTGTCACGCACAGTTAACTCGCCGGCGGGCGGCGTTCCGGACCGTTCCGCGGTACAAGCTCGGCCCGATGCTACAGTCTGGTGGAACGTTGCGAGCCCTCTGCGACCTGAGATGACTGGACCCCCCCCCCCCCCCACACACACACACACACACACACACTAATGGCTGCTCGAGGGCGGAGTTAGTGTCATCATCGGGCCCTCCGCCAGCCCCCTGGGAGCCTCGCTCCACCCTGCCCCATTAATTTCAAGTACTACTCATATCCTTGCCCCACCCCCCCACCATTACTTTCCATCACCCCCCCGCCCCCCCTCCATCATCACCTCGGTGCGCCCAGCCCAATCTCGCCGCTCTCCCGGCTCATTTTGAGCTGTAATTGGACAGGAGTCCCGGGGGGCCCTCGTCAGCACGCGTCCCGTCTCCAGAGCGGGATCGGGCCCCCGGCCCCGGTCGATAAGCGGGGCTCCCCTCACAGTGTTCCTCTGAGGGCCCCAAAACGGGCGACGTCCAAAGAACCTCCAGGCAAACAGAAAAAACATCTCTCTCGCTGAGTCCTAGAGAAAAAGATTTTCTAAAACGAGAACATTTTGTAGCTCCGTAAAAAAACTATTTCAACCTGTTGGATTCCTTTTTCATCTCTTTGTTTCAAGTGCCCTGGATAGACTGGAGACTTATCCAGGGTGTACCCTGCCTTCGCCCAATGACAGCTGGGATCGGCTCCAGCGCCCCGCGACCCTAAAGAGGATAAGCGGTTCGGATAATGGATGGATGTTTCAAGTGCAGTGAAAAAAACAACGAATAACCTGTACGGCTCTTTTTATGGTGAATCAATATAATATCTGGTTATGTTAGAGGGGCATTAACAACATGACCACACCACATTACATTAAAGTTTTAAATGATGATATATAAAACAAAATACGGACATTATTGCAGCGGGGTTTCACTTCCTGTACAGATCTGAGACCCTCAGAAGCCGAACACCCCCTGCAATACATCTTACACTCATCCAGTCACTACATCGGGTACGAATATGATCTTGCTCTTCTGCACACACACACACACACACACACACACACACACACACACACACACACACACTCTCTTCCTCGTGCCAGCTTGTCCCCGAGCAGCATTTGTGCTGGTAATCTGTCACATGAGCTCGTCTCTTCAGAGGCGCGGGAACATTTTGGAACTGTGAACTGCGAGGAAGGGTGTGTGTGTGTGTGTGTGTGTGTGGGTGTGTGTGTGTGTGTGTGTGTGTGTGTGTGTGTGTGGGTGTGTGTGTGTGTGTGTGTGTGTGTGTGTGTGTGTGTGTGTGTGTGTGTGTGTGTGTGTGTGTGTGTGTGTGTGTGTGTGTGTGTGTGTGTGTGGGTGTGTGTGTGTGTGTGTGTGTGTGTGTGTGTGTGTGTGTGTGTGTGTGTGTGTGTGTGTGTGTGTGGGTGTGTGTGTGTGTGTGTGTGTGTGTGTGTGTGTGTGTGTGTGTGGGTGTGTGTGTGTGTGTGTGTGTGTGTGTGTGTGTGTGTGTGTCTCATTGCCCCGTGGCTCAATCCCAACTATCTCATCCTTATCTCCTCTCCTTTATTGCCCGAAGCTTGACGGGCCCTTGACAGTCAGGAGGAAGTGCCCCGTGAGCTCCCCCCAGAGCTCCCCCCAGAGCCCCCCCCCCACACACACACACACACTCAGGTTGAACATGTTGTTGTTGTTGTTGTTTGTGATTTCTGAATTCAGCCACGATGCCGAAAGTTATCTTTTTTTTGTGTCAAAACATCCAGTTTTATAAAACCCTTCTCCCAGAGCTGACCTGCCCTCTGTGTGTGTGTGTGTGTGTGTGTGTGTGTGTGTGTGTGTGTGTGTGTGTGTGTTTGCCTGTTACCAAGTAGAAGAAGAAGTGTGCGTTGGCATTCACACGCCAGCGGATGAAAGCGGCGTTAATAATTGAAAGAGTACTTAACGACAGGAGCGCTGCCCTTGCAAGACGGCTTTTAATAACCGGGAAGGTTTCATATTTCCAGCTCTTCCCCCCCCCATCCTTCACGCTCCTCCTTCAGAAGCTCTCTCGGCTCTATTCACAGGAGCAAAGGAACGCCGCTGAAGAAGCATCTGTCGGCCTTTTTGAAAACAAAGTGTGAATAAAAAAGGTGTGTGTGTGTGTTGACACTATTAAAGTGGGGCCCATTGATAGTGCGAAGGTCTATTCATGGCGTCTCTTCCGCATTACCCATCCCCACCCTCTAGTTGAGCGATATGTATTTGTTTACGTCTCCGCCCCTGATGCGCTCGCCGCTCGCCCTCATTAATTCGCCTGATGGTCTTTGATTTTCCGGGCATCGCTAAGTCGCATTAAGGAATGTTTTCTTCTCCGGCTCTTGCTTAACGACGCTTCCAGAACCAACGCAATTAAATGCACATTTAAACGCTCCGAGGTTTCCCTTCCACATTTTCCGAGAGCGGAGGCCGGCGCTTGATTGGCGCCCGGCGGGAGAATTAAGCAGCCGGGGGGAGGGGTGGAGGGGGGAGGGGCTTTTCTTGAGGTGGACGCCGCTCGTCTTTAGTGCACTTTCTTTTTGATTGGCGTGATAATAGGAAGCTAATAAAGGCTTTTATTGTCGTGTGGCATTCAGGGAACACTGTCATGTGACAGTGATTAATTGTTGTGCAGTAGGAGAGGGGGAGGAGCTTAATAGGATTCCTCGTATGTCTATTTACATTTTCTACACATGCTAGAACCCATCGCACGTACGATCAAAAGCTAATCGTTTTGTTTGAACGTGGTTTTGACTTAGGGACTATTGCTATCAATGCTATCAATGCTATCAGTGCTATCAATGCTATCAGTGCTATCAGTGCTATCAGTGCTATCAGTGCTATCAGTGCTATCAATGCTATCAGTGCTATCAATGCTATCAGTGCTATCAGTGCTATCAATGCTATCAGTGCTATCAGTGCTATCAGTGCTATCAGTGCTATCAGTGCTATCAGTGTTATCAGTGCTATCAGTGCTATCAGTGCTATCAATGCTATCAGTGCTATCAATGCTATCAGTGCTAGCAGTGCTATCAGTGCTATCAATGCTATCAGTGCTATCAATGCTATCAATGCTATTAGTGCTATCAGTGTTATCAATGCTATCAATGCTATTAGTGCTATCAATGCTATAATGCTATCAGTTGCACCCATGCAATTAGGTCAGTTTTGTCTTGTATTTGTGATTTTTTGCAACAAATAGGAAAATAAATATAAAAGAAAATAAGGATATAATATAATTCTGTTCTACCTTATGTTGGGGTGGAGACAGTTATCTCAAAAACTAAACTATCTGCATGGACAGCTGGCATAAGGATGACGAGATAAGTGTGGAGTCTTGTTATCGGGGTGAGCCGACCCTACTTTTGTTATCTGCTGTCTTTTCCAGCACAACACACACACACACGCACACACACGCACACACACACACACACACACACACACACACACACACACACACACACACACACACACACACACACACACACACACACACACACACACACACACACACACACACATGAAACATTAGATACATAAACATCGGCCACTCGGGACACGAGATCCTACTCACTGAATACATGTACATATATTTATATATACAGTACTGTGCAAAGGTTTTAGGCAGGTGTGAAAAAATGCTGTAAATGAAGAATGCTTTCAAAAACAGTTTATTTTCATCAATTAACAAGATTTTTCTTTTGTTCGCTCACTTTGCATCTTGTTAATTGATGAAAATAAACTGTTAGCACTTCTGTTTTTGAAAGCATTCTTAGTTTACAGCATTTCTTCACACCTGCCAAAAACTTTTGCACAGGACTGTATATATATGTATGTACGTAGTCAAACTTTATCCGTTATCTCCGCCCCTCTCGGGTGCGTTTGTTTCCGGCAGCTCGGTGCTCACGCATCTCATTAGCACGTCTCCGTACCTCTGGAGCCGCCGCTGAATGGGCCTAATTGAATAGTTGATCACATATTAATGTAATTAGTCCGGTTCAGTCGTGGTCACCGTGTGCTGAATTCATCTCTTCTGTCTTGTTATTGTGTTCTCGCTCGGGCCGGAGGCCGTCAGAGGCCCCAGATGGTTTGTTATAGCTAGCACCCCCCCCCCCCCACCACCACCACCACCACCACACACCTCTTTTGTCTCCAGATCAGACTTCCATATTGCACTCTGATCACAGCGCTGATGGAGAGGGAGACAGCCGAGTGGAAACGAGGGGATCAAGAGGTGGTGGGAGAGGGAAAAGAAGGGACAGGAGAGAGAAAAGGGAAGAAAGGAAAAGGCAGAGAGAGAGATGGGACCATTACCGTGGAGGGTGATCATCACCATATCCCAGTTTTCCACGGGAAAAAAAAAATAAAGGCAACAAGTGGAGCCTAATGGGAAATATGCAGATGTATGCAAATGTGTGTTGGATGGTGTCGCCCGGATGCCCGGTGGGAGATTAAAGCTCTCCGGGATGGAGAGGACCGTAGAGGAGGCCGTGAGCTCGATGCCAGCGTATTAAAGCGGCCGTGTTGTCGGCTCATCAGCGTTAATCTCACAAATAGATTCCCGCTGACGGCGGCAGACTCCGGAGTGATCCGTCAGAACCGTGACGGACAGCTTGGATTGGATGGTATCGTTGGTGGAGATGGAGACCCAGTGTATTGTTTTACTATGATATGGGATGTAGGGGGGGGGTCCCTATCCGGGGGCCTTCCATGTGGATTTGATGGATACGTTCCCGGCGCTTATTATGTTATGTCTTTGTCATAATCAAATGCTTTTAATGTGTATTACTGTTGTTATAAAGCATTATTAACATGTATGAGTGCTTTTAAAATGATTATACTGTGCTATAAACAGATTATAATGCATTCAAATAAATATATATAATAAGTCACTAGATATTGTGTTATGGCTTTATTGGTCATAATCATGTGATAATCATGTAATCAATGCTTTTAATGTGTATTACTGTTATAAAGCATTATTAACATGTATGAGTGCTTATAACATGAGTATACTGTGCTATAAGCAGATTATAATGCATTATACATTTATTTAATAATGCAATATAGACGTTATATAAAGTATTACCAAAAAAGTTAAATATAATAATAATTAAATATTGATCCATGGCCGGACACAAACTCTTTTTTCCCACCCATCCCTCAGCCAATCACCACCCGTCTGTCAATCCATGTTGCCGGCTGCCTTTTGATACAATGTTACGACTCGAGCACCGTGTGTGTGTGTGTGTGTGTGTGTGTGTGTGTCTGTGTGTGGGCTCTATGTGGGGTCCAGGCTCCATACGGGGCCTCCCCGGCCTAAAGGGCCTCCACAGGTGCCGAGTGTCACGTGTTCACATCCCGTCCGGTGGCATGCGGCCGCATCGTAAATCTGCCGTTTACGGTTAAACGCCGCATCCTCGGCTCTGAGAGCCCGAAAACCGATACTTCACCTTTACGAGCCCCGTGAAAAGACTCGGGGTCACTTTTTAATATATAAAGACGACAGCGCTTCGGTCCACAGAGCTTTATCAAGTCAAGACGAGGACAGGGAAGTGGTCGGGTTATCACGGGTCAAATGCAGCTCTTTCTTTCTCTCTCTCTCTCTCTCTCTCTCTGCTGAACCCTGGTAGAGTCTTTGTTTCACGTTGAATGTTAGCCTGGCGGCGTTAGCTTCAGGCGTCTGCTCTGAGAGCTGCTCCTGTGACGGCACAGCTGGACTTTAGCAGCCGTAGAAATCTGCTTCCCTCCCTGGACCTTCAAAATAAAAGCTCTCCGCTTGGTTTTACGACTTTCGCCGGGTCTGGAGCCGACGGTGGAAATAACTCTCTCTCTCTCTCTCTCTCTCTCTCTCTCTCTCTCTCTCTCGCATCATCACACCAGCTGCATCAGGACAAAGTGAAACAAGATGTGATCGCTCTAATGTGGTTCTCGTGTTTCGGCGGACTCTCTTACACAACCCGCTTCGTTCCTGTCATAAAAAAAGAAAAACAAGAACGACGGGGCTTCGTTTTTTAGTTTTTTCTTCTTCTTCTTCTTCTTCTTCTTCCCCTTTGCTTTTGCATGTTGTCATGAAGCGGCCTCGGCCGTATCCATGGAGGAAATGAATCCGCCACGAGGCCGCGGTTCAGGCTGCGAGCCAGCGGCTGATTACGGCGGTTACTCCATAACCAGGAACGCTGTTGTTCTAGGAAAACCCAGAGCATGACATACGCCAATAAAGAAACAGGGGGGGCTGTTAAGCTGTGTGTGTGTGTGTGTGTGTGTGTGTGACATCCCCTGGGCTTCAGACCACTCTGTCTGGACGTGCTCCTGCACCACCGTCGTCTCCTTTAATGGTATTCCTCCGCACATCTCCTCTCCATGGCATCCATCCATCCTTTCATCCCTTCAGTTCTACCTTTACTTCACCCCCCTCTTCCCCCCCAAACCCCCCGCCTTGCCGGTCGTCCAAGCTATAATCAATCCAGAGTCCTGGGTGGGTTTGGTGATAGCGTCCCCGTCTACTCCAAGAGTTGTTTTGCCTGAATGGAGAGAGTTTTGTAAACATACTCAATACTGTACAAAAAAAAGTTTTTAACAGTTTTTAACATTTCCTTGAGGCGTGGAGTTTTTTTTTTTGTCGATAAAGTTACACAATAAATGTCACGGGGTAAGTGCATTTGTCAAATAAACGACGTGACATTTCCAGCCAGGAGCTTTTCCTGTGAAATGACACTGCAACTTCCCCTGAAATGTCTTGACGGGACCAGAGATCCCGGGTGGGATTTCCGTTCGGCCTCTTGGGAACGTTTAAAAACACCTCAACTTCCTCTGCAGTTATACTTCATTGAGATTCCTTGTTTCCGTCACCATCCCTCACCAAAAGAGTTTCTATGCATCTCATTGGAGCATTTACTCTTGTGATAACGTTGACGCCTTTTTAGAAGAAGAAAGAAATGCTTGCCAAAGACGACGTCCTATTCAGTAATTCTTCTCCAGTCTGGAAACAACTACACAACAAATGTTGAAGACAACAACAGAAACAAGAAGGTTGGAATCCGGCGCATGGCAAACAGGACCGACGTTCAGCTGCGTATCTTCACAACCATTCAGTCCGCTCACTGCACGAAGCGTTTGCTAGAAAACTCATTTTCATATTTCATATCTCACTCACATTTTGACTGAAGCGTTGTTAGCTATATGTCTTCCCTCCTTTATCAGCAGAACCTGCAACATGCACTCCTTTGTCCGCTTGTCGTTTGCTTCCCTTCTTCTCGGCGCCGGCTATCTAACCGTACATGTGGCGCTGAGCGAGCCCCCCTACGGACCCCCTCACGGGGGGTTCTGGAGTGGGACTCGTCCACCAAGTGGGGCTAATTATGCAAATCCCCCGCCTCATCCTCCAGGACCGGGGGTCAGAGCTGTGATATTAATGATTAAGGAGCGCCGGTGGAAAAAGAGGGATCGCGTGGGAGGCTAAAGGATTAGAAAGGAAGAGGCTCGTTTTCTGCACACACACGTGTACCCCATGTGTGTGTGTGTGTGTGTGTGTGTGTGTGTTCATTTTCCTCTCTGGGATGTGTTCAGCAGGGGGAGGAATCAAGCCCCTTTATCTCCCAGCAGTCGCTGCTTCCCCCTCTCTGCAGCATCCGGGGTTGTAACCGTAGCGACCCCGAAACCCTGACAGGCTAATCTGGAGTCGCAGGCCGAGGCAGCAGCAGCCGGGGGAGGGGGGGGGGGGGGGTCGATTCCCTCTTTCCTGTGTGCGTGGTCTTTAATGCCTCCAAACCTCCACGGAGATGCAAAAAAAAGGAGCAAATTCCATCAAAGTGGAGACATTTATTGAACTTCGACACGAGGCTCGGATTTAGGAAATAAAGTGAAGAATTTAGATGAACGAGGTTTTTGTGTTAACACTTCAGCAAACGCAGACTTTGACGACGGTTCCCTTCTGGCGGCGTCTCTGAAGTGAGCGAGCGAGAACTCTTAGCGGTTCTTGTGCTTAATGTGGCGGCGGTCCTGGTGGTCCCTCAGGGATCAGCCGGATGAGAAAGAAGAGTCCAAGCAAAGCCAAAGCAACGCCATGTGATCAGGTTCCTGCAGCGCTGGGTCCGGTACCAGATACAGGTCTGCATGCGTCAGATACCCAGAAGAGTCTCTTCTCCTGGTCTGGATGTGGAGCTCCGGACCCTGAAGGCCGTGCAGAAGACTCAACATTTCTAAAGGCTTGTACCCATAGGAAAACCCCTTTTTGGGTCCTGGTAGAACCTTTTTTAAAGTTACACCTGGAACTGTTTGAGAGGGTTTTAACTAGAAGTCAACATGAAGGGGTATACCTTGAATCGGATGTGAAAGGTTCCACCCTGAACCCCTTTCTGGAGGTTCAATCCAGCTCCTTCAAAAGGGTGCCAGCAAGAATCCATCCAAGAGGCTGTCAAGAACCCTTTTATGGTCCAGAGGTTTCATCTAGAACCTCAGGGTTCCTCATGAGGCTCCTAAAGGAGCTTACACTTGTAGACGAGGAGGATCTATGATCATGCAAAGTGGTTCCCAATTGTACCCTCAGTCTTACGAGGAACCCTTGAATATCCCCTTTGTCCGAAATAGGGTTCTTCAGAAGCAAATGGTTCTGGGTAGAAAGCCTCAGCCCCTGAGGAAGAACCCTTTTAGAACCTCTTGTTATGGTACCGCTTGATGCTTCAAGCTGCCATCTGAAAAGTGCCATGTTCCATTACTGGTCCATTACTGTGAAGTCATTTGAGTGGCGGCTGAAGGCAATAATTTACCAAAAGAACCATAATGGCAACTTTGGCTTCTGCGGTTACCCAAGTGCCAATCTTACAAGCCGGCTTTTACTGAGCGGCGCTCCAGTATGAGTACCACCTGTGTGTGTGTGTGTGTGTGTGTGTGTGTGTGTGTGTGTGTGTGTGCGCTTCAACATGTGTTAGCAGATGTGTGCAGAGACCCCCTCCCCCGCCCCCCCCTCTCTCCAGGGTTGCCTACGCCTCACTTAACGAGTGTGCGATGCTAAGCCACCTCCGGTGGGCCGGCGCGTATCGGATCTCCGAGTTAGCGCCGTTAGCGCCGTTAACTCGAAAGCTTGCTGAAACCAGAGCCCCCCTTTAGTGGAGCCGGCTGAGACCCCGAGAGTCCAGAAACAGAGCCAGAACTAAAGCGGGCCAAATCCTC
>CM042236.1:17246145-17258228 GCA_023566465.1 Cottus gobio
TTTTTCCTCTCATTTCAATGAATCTCGGCGCACACAAATGATGGGATTTAAACATCAACAGTATGAAATATTCATGTGTCAGCGCCAGCCGCTCGAGCAGAACTACCACCGAGGGGCTTTGCCTTCAGATCTGGGGATACGACGGCATTCATCCTTCTCTTTCTCTTTCTCCAACTCTCTCTCTCTCTCTCTCTCTCTCTCTCTCTCTCTCTCTCTCTCTCTCTCTCTCTCTCTCTCTGTTGTGCTGCAGCGTTCGCCGCCATCGTCACGGGTGTTTGTGTACAAGTGCGTTCTTCAGCATTGTTCTAGTTTTCTATGATATCGCCTTTTCCACTCTCAAGTGTTGTTATGTCGGTGTGTGTCGGAGGCGGGGGGCCAGGGGGGGGGGGGGAGGCTGACACCCTCCTCCTCCTCCTTTACTCCTCGCTCACCATGTAGGGGAGGCAGAAGGGTGGTCCAAGTGGATTTCAGGGCTCTGTACTCTGTGTTTAGACGATGTTGAAGGGGCTCGACTCAATATTTTAGATCTATTCCCTCTGCATGGGCTTGCAGGCTCATGGCGAACAGCGCAAACAGCGCAAACAGCGGCAACAGCGCTTAGCGGAAGGTGGGCGCTAAAAAAATATATAAATGTTTGAGTATTGACCAGAAACATTTAAATTTAAGTTGTTTCAAATAGAATAAAATAAATAAATAAAGGTTTCCGTATGTTGCCAAAGGCACCGTGTTGTGTTTAAGCTAAACGTCAAACTTAATTTCTCCTTCACTCTACCTCATTTCCTCAGTGTCAATAACGCTTCCCTGGGAGCCCTCGCTTCATATTTATAAAATAAAATGATAACTCACATTAGCCGGAGCTACCGGCACGTGAAAAGCTGCATTTGGGGAAAAGCTTTCGGCTCAAGTCTTTCTTTAGAGTGCAAGTAAAAGTGCATTCAAATCAATTTGGGGAAGATTTTAAGAGCATAAGCAGTGAAGCCACGGGGATCATATTTACCATAAAGTGATGTAATTCATATTTAGCATAGTGAGCTAAACCTTCTGCAGAGTGAAGCGATGACACGTCGGTAAAGGTGGGTGTGGTCACTCCCACCCGTCCACCATGACATCACCACAAGCTGCAGCCACGCCCCCTTCGGTGATGTCACAACAGGTGCTTCAACACTAATTCAAGGCTCCTCAGCTGGTTCTGGTCTGATGATGATTAAAATGATGAATCTTAATCCAGAGTCTGGAGAAAATTACAGCAGCACTAAAAAAAAATAAAAAACAGCTGAATGTATAAAACTGGTGGATTGAAGAGAGGAGGGGGGAGAAAAAGGGAGGATGGGTGAGGGAGAAAAAGTTACGAGAGTCTTGGATTGCTGGGTGAAAGTGAGCGTGATGGAGGGTAAGGAGATACATGGAGTGGGAGGGGGGGAGGAGGGGAGGAGGGGGGAGGAGTCAGATACCGGCCCGGTGGTCATCCTTCCTCCTGAGATTCATCCCTTTTTCCATTTAAAAGATGTGATTACACCCCAACAATGAGCGCACACACCTTCACACACACGCTGCTGCCCGGCAGTGTTGATCCAATTTAGGGTGTAAGGAGGGAGGGATGAGGAGATAGAGGGAGGAAGGGAGTAAAGGAGTAAAGGGGGCGAGGGAGGGGTGAAAGGCAGCCATATAAGAGAAGAGACGAAGGAGAGGAAGAGAGCTCTCGCTGTCTCTCTTTCTTTCTCTCTCCCTCTCTCTCTCCCTCTCCCTCCCTCCTTCTCCCTCCCCCTCTCTCTCGTTTGTCATTCTGTCGGCGCCGTATGCAGATGAGGAGCTAATACGATATCTCTGCTCAGCTGATGGATGTTTAAAATGATACGGCAACCCTGAGCAGCCTCGCTGTGTGTGTGTGTGTGTGTGTGTGTGTGTGTGTGTGTGTGTGTGTGTGTGTGTATGTGTGTGTGTGTGTGTCACTCAGTGTGAAAACTATATTTCGATCTCTGTGGCGCCGACATTCGCTGCCCAACTTTTCAGCTCCTGTTTCTCGCCTCTTGGACTTCCTTTGACTCCCCCAAGAGATAAATTAACCAATTAACCAATTAGCCAATACTCAACAGTTAAAACTACTGATTCCTTTACCATTTACCAATTAACCAAAATATAACAAAAGTCAAAAGCAGCATATCGTCACACTGCAGAAGCTACAGACACTGAACATGTGTTTTAGTTTTCTCTTAAAGGAGTTCTCCTCCTTCCTTTTCTCCTCTGGAAGACAAAGTCCAGCTCGTGAAACAGAAACAATATTCATCGTTATTAATATCTGGAAATGTCCAGCACGAGACACGTCGATGCTCGTTGGGTTGAGACCCATCGATCCCCAACGTGAAGGTCAGCGTTGCGCCAGGATGAGATTATTTATTCAAATCACTCATTAAATGTGAAGTTTCTGTCTCTTGTTGGAGCATTTCCTTCTTCTTCGTTGTCACGGATGAGAAGTGGGAGGGGGGGAGTTGAGGGGGAGGGGAGGGGGAGGGGATGTGATTCTCCACAGACTTCATTAGTTAAAACAAAGCCAGTTGTCCATTTGGGCTTCACAGACTAATTGATATTGATTTACTGATCTGCTCACAAGAGTGATTTAAAAGCATGTTTGCTGTTATCGCTGCTTTTCCTCCCTCCCTCCCTCCCTCCCTCCCTCCCTCTATCCCTCTCAGAAGTGTGTTTTTTCTCTTCCTATCTCTCTTAACCACCGTGGATCTTCCCTCCCCCTTCCCCTCCCCCTCTCAGCCCATCACATGATTTTATGACATAATGAGAAGAGAGATAATTGTCTCTTCTTCACCTCTGAGTTCTCGTCATTCTATCTTTTCGTTGTTGTTGTTGTTGTTGTTGACTCCTTAAGCCACCGTAGCGCTGATAGATCGTCCCCATCACTGCATAATGATAGTTATCATAAATGGTTAGCAGTCGGCTAAGTGAAGCATTGAGATCAATGGTGTTAGCGTTAGCGTTAGCGTCGGACGGCGGCCTCACCGTCTCTCTTCCTCCCCTTCTTCCCTCCCTCCTTACTTCCTCCCTCTCTCTCTCCCCCTCTCTTTAATTCTCCTCCATCTCCATCCCTCCTTCTCTATTTACTGTCCTCCTCCCTTCACTCCTCGACAGCCTCGACGAAAGCAGTGAAGGATTGAGACTGGGATTAAAATGTAATATCAGACTATTAAAGAGATTAGTGGCTGAGATGCTTCCGTCTGAGCCGCCTCCCGATCTGATGAACTGGCATTCACCATATTGATTTATTCCCCGGCTCATTTCATACGTTCAGTAGATCTGATATGGTGGCCTTTCATGAGGCGCCTTGTCACCGGGGACTTGGCGCTGAGTAACCGGCCGGCCGGCTGCCAGGACGATGGTTTAGGGAATTGATTCACCGGATCTGGATCGGGTTTTGAACAAGATAACAAAAGACAAAAAAAAGATGTCATTTTTTCCGATGATGACAAACAATCATTTCTGCTCAATTCTGTCGCACATCCGTCAGAGGCGAACGAGGTGGCGGGATAGAGGGTCCTGATTGGGTCCTCTGAAGCGGGATCGAGGGTCCTGATTGGGTCCTCTGAAGCGGGATCGAGGGTCCTGATTGGTTCCTCTGAAGCGGGATCGAGGGTCCTGATTGGTTCCTCTGAAGCGGGATCGAGGGTCCTGATTGGTTCCTCTGAAGCGGGATCGAGGGTCCTGATTGGGTCCTCTGACTCAAGTCCCTGTGTTAGAGCGCCAGAGTAGCTGACTTTGCAGAAAGAAGAATAAGAGGCAGCGTGGGGAGGATGGGAGGGGAGGAGTCAAACAAACAGGACTTTCACCCAGGAAACCGCTGTTCGTGTCCCGCGTGGAAAAGTTGAGTCGTTTTGCTGCAGTTTTAAAGTAACTCACGAACCTGAACCACAAGATAAATATCCCACGCAACTAAAATGTAATTAATGAAAATGTATGTCTATTGTAAAATTACATGTTGTGACTTCATCTGAAACTAGCTCGGCTCACACACATACACACACACACACACACACACACACACACACACACACACACGCGCACACACACACACACACACACTGACATTGCATGCGTCGCCCCAATCAAAACCTTCATGCATCTCAATTTACCCACTGTAACACACACATTGTCCTCGCTCCCTGTCCCTCCCTCTCTCTCTCTTTGACACATACACACACACACACACACACGCAGGGTTTATTGTGGCGGGTCGGGCAGGGCGGCATCAGTAATGCGTGACGCGTGCCTCCATAACGCCGGCCTCATTTGCATGTGTGAGGAGGTCTGGGCTAATGGAGCTGATCTGTAGAGCTGTTATTAAATGGGGGGAAAAGAAGAGGGGGGGAGGGGGAGGGAGGAGTAAGGGGGGGAGTAAGGGGGAGGGGGGTTGTTATTAAAGAGGGGCGGAGGAGGGAGAGACAAAAAGAAGGGAGGTCTCCTCTCCCCTCCCAGAGCCATGATGGATGATTCAGGATTGAGGTAAAGTTGTTGTGCAATTTGCAACACACACACACACACACACACGTGCACCGGTGTGCAGCGGCCAGCATGCGTGCCCTTTGAATATCACGAGGTAAATGAGGCCTAACACGCGACCACTTCTCCCTTTTGTTCACCCGCTGCCTCGCAGGTCGTTTCTCTCGCTGCGTTTAAATGTCCTCAATATGTCACACTGGCATGCATGAACACACACACACACACACACACACACACACGCCGCACTTGTTCAACACCCTCATCTTACTGCACACATGCTCAGTTTTACTGCTGCACATTACAGCGTAATGGATATTTTGCAGCATCACAACTGCAGTCGCTGAGTTGCTGATTGACTCGAGTAGAATAACGGGTTATTACTGTATTGATCTCTTGCAGAATATTGATGTTTATTTTGCATTACGACGTGCCGATTAGCCGCATTAGCTCGTGTGCACCGGCGGGTGTTGAAGGTTTCAGGACTTCTTTGCAGGCCTCTTTTCTTGTCAAGCCTGCAGGTAGATCTCAGGGTGAAATATCCCTTTTTCACGGCTGCGAGTCGAGTCATTCGGTGTCGTGTCTTTCCCCTGTACACGAGCGCCCTGTACGCGGCGGCGTCATTTCGGAGGATGATTAATGAAGCGGCGGCGCTGGTGTCGCTCAGGTCTCCGTTGCCTCCGACCCTCAGCTCCTCCGGCGCTTTGGCACATCTACGAGACTCATCCTCCAATGGGAGGGTTCAGATCCATCTGGAGGCGGGCCAGCAGCCATCTGACATCTTGAGACCTGGCACAGTTTGCCAGAATGACACTTGCTGTCTCACACACACACACACACACACACACACACACAGACAGACAGACACCTGCGATGGAGATAAGATAAAGACAGAGAAAGAAGTGGGAAGTCTTGGGAGGGTGTGAAAGTCAAGTGTGCGAATGTATTTATCGGTTTTTAAAGATGCGTTTGTGTGTGTGTGTGTGTGTGTGTGTGTGTGTGTGTGTGTGTGTGTGTGTGTGTGTGTGTGTGTGTGTGTGTGTGTGTGGATGTGTTGATTGGATGGGGACTGTGGGTGCTGCATGTAAAGCGGGTTGTGTGTGAGAGGCAGGTGAGAAGGAGAGAAGTGTTTGAAGCATGTGTAAGAATGACTGCAAGAGAGGAGGATGATGATGATGATGATGATGATGAAGGAGAGGAAGATGGCCGAGCCCTCGAGTCTTTGAAAATGCAGAAAATATATGAAAATCACTCGAGGAATTGGTCGACCAATAAAGCAATTATGAATTGAATATTGTACAAAACAAGCTAACGTTATAGCTGCTACGCTAACGTTACAGTTGCTACGCTAACGTTACAGCTGCTACGCTAATTTAATTGCTCCTATGCTAATGTTATAGCTGCTACGCTAATTTTATAGCTGCTATGCTAACTTTATAGCTCCTACACTAACTTTATAGCTGCTATGCTAACGTTATAGCTGCTACGCTAACTTTATAGCTGCTACACTAACGTTATAGCTGTTACGTTAACGGTATAGCTGTTACGCTAACTTTATAGCTGCTAAGCTAACGTTATAGCTGCCACGCTAACGTTATAGCTGCCACACTAACGTTATAGTGCCACGCTAACTGTATAGCTGCTATGCTAACTTTATAGCTGCTACGCTAAAGTTATAGTTGCTACGCTAACGTTATAGCTGCTACGCTAATTTTATAGCTGCTATTCTAACTTTATAGCTCCTATGCTAACTTTATAGCTGCTACGCTAACGTTATAGCTGCTATGCTAACATTATAGCTGCTACGCTAACGTTATAGCTGCTCCTCACGCCATGTCATCTACAGGCTTAATTACAGCGGCGACGTCATTGTGTGCACCAGAGACGGCTTATGTTTATGCACCATATGTGGTTTATTAACCCGGTTTATGATGTTGTTGATGATGGTTATTAACAGCAATCCCAGGAGGGGTTTTAACATTATCTCCAATATTGTCTGAAGGATGGATGAGGGCGTCTCCCAACATGCCTGCATGTCCAAAAATAAGCCACCTGCTTCTTAGCGCCGGGCTCTGGCACCGGCCCGAGGAGCCCCCTCGCCCCTCTTTCAGCTTCGGGGGCGAAGGCCTGTGATCGGGTTCACACCAGCGGCGCCGCCAAAAAGCTGTCCGCCGTTGTGAAGCACGAAGCTGGCTCCGCTCCACCTGGACGCCGTCCTCCCATCTGCTTCCGTCCCGGTGATCAATTCCGACCCAAAGTCCTGTCGGCTCGACTTAGGCGGACCAACAAGGGGCAATGGATGCCGCTCCAGAGCGTCAGCTTGTGTTTGTGTGTTGTTTAAGTGTAGCTCTGTATGCGGTTGTGGTCGGAGAGAAATGTGGAAAGGTTATTGAGACAGAGTCCGGGCCGGGAGTGGTCTCTAGTGCATTATTAAAAGTAATTGAGCATTTTGAAAAGGCTTTTCAAGACGAACAGAGCTTCTTTAAAAACCACGTTTCTCTAAAATGTCAAGTTGACAAACAGCCTTGTTTTAAACCTTGTGCCGGGACATTTTTTATTAACTAATCCAGTTGGACTTCAGCGAGTATTGGAGCTTTATTTGGGGGGAATCCAATATGTTTAAAGGGTTTTATTGGCCTATGACAGAAGAAGAAGAAGAAGAAGAAGAAGAAGAAGAAGAAGAAGAAGAAGAAGAAGAAGAAGAAGAAGAAGAAGAAGAAGAAGAAGAAGAAGAAGAATTGAATCTGCTGTCAGTCCAACTTTATTAGAAAGGCAATAGAAGGAGAATGGGGCAGTTAGCGTTAGCAGCATTAGCAGCATTAGCAGCAAATTGCAATAGCAGTATTAGCACATTAGCAGCAATAGCAGCATTAGCAGCGATAGCATCATTAGCACATTAGCAGCAATAGTAGCATTTGCAGAATTAGCAGCTTTAGCAGCATTAGTAGCATTAGTAGCATAAGTAGAATTAGTAGCATTAGCATACTCATAAAGTTATTCTCATAAAGTTATTCTCATAAAGTTACTCTCATAAAGTTACTCTCATAAATGATTTCTCATAAAGTTACTTTCATAAAGTTACTCTCATAAATAATTTCTCATAAAGTTATTCTCATAAAGTTATTCTCATAAAGTTATTCTCATAAAGTTATTCTCATGGTTTATGAGGTTTTTCTTAAGCGTTACATTCAAGCTGCAGAGTCATAATAAGTCATAAGATCTGTGCTGTGTTAATGTTTCGCTTGTCAATATGGATGTAAATTCAAAAATATGAGAGGTGCCGTGTGTGTGTGTGTGTGTGTGTGTGTGTGTGTGTGTGTGTGTGTGTGTGTGTGTGTGTGTGTGTGTGTGTGTGGTGTGTAAACCTGTGAGTGTGTGAGAGCAGTGTGTGTTTGATGTTCCATTTACCCTGTTTCATAATTCATAGCACGGGGAGAATGGACAGAAGCGGAGGTAGCTGTGTGTGTGTGTGTGTGTGTGTGTGTGTGTGTGTGTATGTGTGTGTGTGTGTGTGTGTGTGTGTGTGTGTGTGTGTGTGTGTGTGTGTGTGTGTGTGTGTGTGTGTGTGTGTGTGTGTGTGTGTGTGTGTGTGTGTGTGTGTGTGTGAGGGGCAGGATAACAGGATGAGTGTTCTGTGGTCGGAGATGAAACAGACAAGAGTGTGTCTTTGAAATGCAAAGAGTGGCGATAGCGGTGATTGGCCACCGTGTTGAGGAGGAGCAGGGTCTTTTTTCCCAGCATTTCATCATAATACACACACACACACATACACACACACACACACACACACACACACACAGACTGGTTATTAACGACAGCGTTGTTAATTCATTATTAATTTATTTACCTCTGTGACATAAAACCCTGTCTAATTCGGTGCCGCTCTGAGCTCTGGAGGATTGTGTGTGTGTGTGTGTGTGTGTGTGTGTGTGTGTGTTGCATTGGGTGTAATGCTCACACACACACAGTGTCTAGTAGTGGGAACCTGGGGACCAATTTATTTACATGCAGTGGAAGAGAAACAGAGGATCGGAGGAAGGGATAAAACAAAAAGGGAAGAAGAGAGAAAGAAGCAGCAGCTGGGAATTACAGAGAGAACCCAGTGGAACCAGTTCCTCTGCTGGAGCAGCGACACACTCCACCAGTTTACCATTTAGATGGCTCAGTGTGTGTGTGTGTGTGTGTGTGTGTGTGTGTGTGCGTGTCATCTTTCCAGCTGTTTCACTTCCGCCTGTTGGAAAAGTAGCAAAGTTAAAGTTAAAACATCCTCTGCAGCGCCTTCGCTTTGAAGACGAGCAGAATTATACAATCGTAGAATTCATAATTAAAATAAATACTGATGGATTGTCGTACTGCTGATATGTTTTCTTGAGCTCGGGTCACCTGACTCTATAATAACAAAACATTTCATTTCAGTTGTTTAACTATAATCCAAACTTCTCATTTTCAACCTTGTTATTTACATAAACCCCCAAAATAAATAAAAACTCCCTCCTATTATTTACATTGTGTATTCAATGATATCCTATAATATTTTATTTATTGTTATATGTGGCTTGTTATCATCCTGCTGAACTTTCACAGTGTTTATGGTTAAGTAATGGTAAAAATAAATAAAAATAAAAACAATAGAAATTTGATCTCCAGAATTGGGTGACAGCAGAGTGTCATCAGCGTAAAGTGACAGAATAGTAATAAAGCAAAAAGATGCTAATTGGATTGAATTCACTTGACCTGACTTACGTTGTCTATCCAGATTCTGGTAATATGCCGACATGACACTATTTTTATATTATAGTTTTTGGGTGTTGATAAAGCAGCTACACTATTAGCTTAGCGTAGCCGCGATCCACCCAGACTCCATTCAGAAAACAAGCATTTTAAAAGCTTGTTCACAAAGCACGCATTCAGACTGTTGCATCATCATGCAGTGACTTCAGCCTCATTTAGATCTGTTTATTGCAATTAAATCTGTATTTTTGTTTCATACTGCTGGGCTAGCTTGACGCTTGATGAAACGTTGTTGTTCCCTACGCGGCGGTAAGCCCCTCCCCCCCCGGTCTCCGGCAGTGGGAACGAGGCGCTAACCTTTGTTAACGCCCCTGAATATGTTGTACAAGTTTTTTTACGCATTGTTTTTGTTTTTATGTTTTATAGTAAATCTCTTTCTTCTTCTCTTGCAGGCAGGACGCCGGCGACCTCTCTGGGCCGATTCAAAGGTACTGTTCACCTTCTTCTTCTCTTTCTTTCGCTCCTCCTCTTCCGCTTCGGCTTCGTCCTCAATGAGGCATGCAGCGTATAAATATATATAAAAATACATATATATATTTATACATACGTGCAGGCTTCAGACCAAACGCTGACTTTATCAACGGGCCCGTTGGCTTCAACGCTGGAGAGGTTGTCGGCCATGTTGCTGTGGTGGGGGGGAGGGGGGAGGGGTGAGTGAGAAATAAAAGGCAAGGGAGGAAAAAATGGGGAAATTGGAGCGGAGAGATGTGACGCGGCTCAGATCTCCGGCCGAGGAGGGTCATTAACCCCTCGCCTCTGGCGACGGGGCGGCGGATCGACGAGACGCTTTAAATAAAGGGGCCGGCCTTAAAATAGCTGCACCTATCCCTCATCTGAGGCAGCGCTAACAGGAAGAGGATGGATGTCTCCCCCCTCCTCCCTCCCCCCTTTAGTCCAGCATGGAGGGAGATGGCAGTCCGTTTGGACCATTTAACATCGTATGCACCCTCACGGGGCATCGTAGATTACCCACAATGCTTCATGATCCCAAGTTAGTGTGGGCTACAAGTGCAAGGGCCTATTAATAGAAGGTGTCATAAACATTTATGGAATCCATAATTCTGCAGCAGCAGCGGTGGCTGTAAGTACGGCCATTAACCACGTTAAACACACTCGTTGTTGTTGTCGTTGTTGTTGTTTTTCGTGCACACGATGAGCTTCTTTATCTTTTCAACAATGGAAGAAATATTGAGGACAAAGAGTGTAATGATGATGATAAGGAGCCTTTGAGATGAGTGGATTCTTTTGTTTGATGCTTTTTGAATGAAGCGCTGCACAACAGTGAAGTTATTGTGATGGTTTGTGACGAGCTAACGCGTTAGCTTCAGCGCTAACGCGTTAGCTTCAGCGCTAACGCGTTAGCTTCAGCACTAAAGCTACGCGGGCGGCGAGCTGGAAGCAGGAAGAGAAACGACGTGTTCCTGGTGATGGACTACTGTAATGAAATGAGTCTGATGGGGAGAAGCGTCTGGATATTTGGTGAAATCCACGGCAGTAATGCAAAGAATACTTGAATGATTTTAATGATTTTAATAATTTTAATAATTTTGTATTTATCTTGTTCTGAGCGGCTTAACCTCTACACAAATCCTCCGTACATTGATGAGATGTATTACACAAGAAGTCTGCATTTTTTTATTAAAACAAAATGATATTGATTTGTAATAATAACATCTTTTGAACGTTTGTGGAAAAAAAAGAAACTACAAAACAATACACGTTTATGGGTTTATTCTATTAGTTTGTCTATTTGTGTCGCCGTAAATAAAAATAATATTAATAATCAGTAATCAACGGGAAAGTTTCTCCTGGAATCTCGATTTATAACCTGATAAACACGAGAGAGCGAGAGAGAGGGAGAGAGAGAGAGAGAGAGAGAGACTATGACTTTGGCTGTGAATAATTAGGCAGAATAGTTTGCTTTTGTTTTTCTCTCTGATTGGAGAAAACTGGCTCACAAACACACACACACACACACACACACACACACACACACACACACACACAGTGTGTTACACGCTAATCTGCCACACAGCTGCGTCATTCCAAAGTGTGTGTATGTGTGTGTTTACTTCCTCTCTCTGCCTTCATCACTATCACCGACCCCCCACAATCCACTGCACACACACACACACACACACACACACACACACACACAAAAAGAGAACTGGGCGTATAATTTGATCCTCTGCTCTCTCCTCCTCTAATGAAGCTCTCTGGCGGTTTGACTGACACCCGGCTCGTTATTTAAGTGTATGTGTTTGTGCCCAGAGGAGGAGGAGGAGGAAGAGGAGGAGGAGGAGGAAGAAGAGGAGGAAGAGGAAAAGTGGAAACAAGGGAGCTGAAGGAGAGGATATGGGGTTGGAATTTGGAGGACGAGGGATGGATGAAAACAGAGGACAGGAAATGAAAACAGGCTGGAAAGATGGATCAGGGAAGGAGGGAAGGAGAGTCACGGGAGTCGTAGGGAAGAAGAAGGAGGAGAGTGGAGGAGAGGAAGAGAGGGGAGGGAAGGAG
The DNA here is from genome assembly GCA_023566465.1 of Cottus gobio. NCBI lineage: Eukaryota > Metazoa > Chordata > Actinopteri > Perciformes > Cottidae > Cottus > Cottus gobio. The sequence goes on from CM042236.1 coordinate 17,257,954, forward strand.
GCAAGGGGAGGTGAGGGAGGAGAGGGGAGGGGAGGAGGCAAGGGGAGGGGAGGAGGAGAGGGGAGGGGAGGAGGCAGGGGAGGGGAGGAGGAGAGGGAGGGAGGAGGCAAGGGGAGGGAAGGAGGAGAGGGGAGGGGAGGAGGAGAGGGGGAGGGGAGGAGGCAAGGGGAGGGAAGGAGGCAAGGGGAGGGAAGGAGGAGAGGGGAGGGGAGGAGGAGAGGGAGGGGAGGAGGAGAGGGGAGGGAAGGAAGAGAGGGGAGGGAAGGAGGCAAGGG
>CM042236.1:17263428-17313428 GCA_023566465.1 Cottus gobio
GAAATGCAGGTGTTTTGTGAAGACAGACCATTTTTTTGCCCCATATGCCAAACATTCTAATGAAGCTTGCGCACAATCCATAATTTTAACTATCCCCCACCTGCCAGCTAGCCACACACACACACACACACACACACACATACACACAGTCATACTAGCCACACACACACACACACAGAATGCACTAATGAAGCTGTTCTCCTCTCCTCTCTTCTTTCGTTCCTGGCTCAGTGAAACATGCATAAATCATAATAAACAGAGAGATGAATTTTTAATCAGCAGCTCGCTGCCTGTGTCTTCAGCCCCGGCCTCCTATGGGGAGGAGCGGCTGAGATGTGCCAGGTATATATATTTATATATATATATATATATATATATATATATCTGGCAGCTCACCGGACACGCCTGTCTGCGCTGCCTCTTCCTGGCATCATCTGGACCGGGTCCCGCCTCCATCTCCGGGGACGGGACCCGGACCGGATGCTCCAGGTCCGCATACAGACCTCTGAGCAGGACTGAGGAGGTCTTGGTGAAGCTGTGACGTCAGTCACACCTGTTGGTGAATAATATATATATATACGTAAATATGTATTTTTGGTGGAAGAATCCGGAGGGCCCAAAACTCTCACCAGGACAGGTTTTCTCGAGCCTCGGTGAGAATGGGAGGCAGCGTCAAGGCCGCAAATGAAGGTTTATTCTGAAAATCCTGCGGTCATATTTGCCTCATAAAAACTTCATGACAGATGTGAAGGGCGGGCATCGCTAGCACGGCACGGCTCGGTGCCGGACCGGACCGGACCGGACCGCCAGGCCCTGGGGGGGGCGAGCGCATCCGGTCCAGGTCTGGAACCGGAGGCCTCGGCTCTTCTGGAGCTGGAGCGCTGGACTCAAACAGGCCCACAACAACAACGTGAGCCGAGCTGTCACCGGGGATTACTGCAGCCAGCCAGCCAGGGGGGTCTCTGCTGCTCTGGGAGGGAGGGAGGGAGGGAGGGAGAGAGAGAGGGAGAGAGAGGGAGAGAGAGAGAGAAAAGGGAAACGGCGGCAGGAGCTGAGAGGAACAAGGCGGGAGACAGAGAAGCAAAAGAGGACAAAAGAAGAAAGGAAGAGGAAGCGAGCGCAGCTTGTAGACGTGATAAGGTGCGTTTGTTTCGTGCGTGCGTGTGATGTTGGAGCACTCGTCCGAGCTCGGCTTTGTGGGGGGGGCGGGGTGCTGCTGCCCCCCTCCAGGATCCACGGGGACCGGCGAGCTGCTGCTGAGGTGCACGCACGCACACGTGCACAGACAGACACACACACACACACACACACACACACATGGTCGCCCATCTTTTCTGACCTAGATGCGGCGTCTGTCTCGGGGATTGGTGCACTTCCATCTCAGGTGTGGCGTTGATGCATGGTTGGTTTTGAATCAACAATGTGAGCTATATATTCATATATATATATATATATATATATATATATGCATATATGCAGGGGGGGGAGGGGCTACACAGAGTACAGGTGCTGTCTTATTCCTTCATTTGAGAGGATTTGACGTCCGAGCAGCTTTTACAGTAAAGCCTCCTCCTCTTCATCTTCCTCCTCCTCCTCCTCCTCCTCCTCCTCCTCCTCCTCCACAGTGTTGTTCTTGGCAGGAGATCTTCCTGCAACTGTTCACCCAGTCAGGCGGAGCATCTAACACTTGTACTACTTTTCTTTTCTTTTTTTGTTCTCTCTCTCTCTCCCTCCCTCATCCAGCTGTGTGTTTAGCAGCATTGAGCCCCCCCCTCCTCCCCCTCCTCCCTCTCCTCCCCCCTGAATGAGATATCCTGGCGGTCCGCTGTCATTCACCTTTTGACATTCGTTACTTTTATTTATGAACATTGTTCATCTAATTTGCATTCTAGCGTTATTCCACCCACATGTACATGAATATGTATTTTATGCTCCTATTGTTTTCCTTGGACTTTGGAGCTCCTATGAATAACATTCTTATATCCTGAAGTTTTAAAGACCTGGAGAAAAAAAAAAATATATATATATATATGTATATTCAATCTTTCTATAAGCGACGAGGTCCAACAGTTATTTTCTTAGTTGTAAAGAAATGGTTTTTATTGCCCTGTCGTCACTGGTTGGATGGGGGCGGAGCTTCCTCGTGCGAGGTGATGTCATCGTTATGCTTTATTGACCTACATTTATTTTTATTTTAGATTCAGGCTGAACCGTTTTTAGGGATATGAGGCATGTGAGGAAACTCACAAAAAAGTGTTCTTTTATTAATTCCCTGAACTATGTAACGCTGCTCCTTTAAAACACTTTTGGCATAAAATGCTTTAGAAACCTGATTTGTTGGCTGTGTTTTATGGTATTTATTGTGATAGAGATACAGATGCAGGTGGGAGGGGCTCCGCATTCGGACCAGCGTGACATTCTCCAAACCAAGTCTTTGTTATTTATTTCCGTTCTCACGAAGTGTCTCATTTCTGGTTCCTCACACCAGCGGAGCGATGATGGACGATGACATCCAGCCTGAACTCCCTCCTGTTGCATTAAAGATGGAGTCGTCTGCCGCGCACCTGATGCTGCCGCGGCGAGGTCGCCTCGTTTCCTGCAGCGAGTCGACGCGTTCCATTGATGTTTGCAGGTCGTAATTTATTGCGCCGTAATTTACTGACGGGAACCGGTGAGCGCTTCATCGGGTGACAAATGGAACTGCTTCGTTTGCAATGTCCTCGATGAAAAATACGATCTGGAAACGGTTTCTGTGGCGCCGCCGAGCGAACGAGGAGCACGGGGGCGTTTTCAGGAGGGTTGAGCGTCGGGTGCAGGGGGGCGGAGCCACCGCCAGTGGGCCGAGGAGTCGGCCGTAAGGGCGGAGCCTCTTCGTCGTGATGATACATAATGCAGTGCAGGCTGAACAGGATTATGGGACGTTTTCATGATTTTGGGGTCATTTCATCTGACCTCTGATGCAGGAGGACGAGGCCCATTCAGGGAGGAAGTCACGCCATTAGCGTTCATTTAGACTTATTGCTTTTACTTTTGTGATACACTGCTTGATTTCACTTAATCAGTCCAAAAAAAATCATTTAGTTGCTGCAAATTTTCCATTGTTGAGGGTCTGAGCCTGCAATATAACAGCTGGTCTAGTAATTAAATATCTTCCATGCCAGTAGGTAGCGCCATAATTATGCTGTATTATGCTACAATGTGACATTTTTTATTTTTTTTATTGTAGAGAGATATGTAGAGAGATGTAGAAAATGTGCCGCGGCTGCAAAAAATGTTGGAAAAACAAAGACTTATTCACTTAAACCACAACCATGATCTACTCCGAACTCTAAACAAGTCATTTTGTGGCCGAAAAACCAATTAAACCTGCGTTGGACGTTTTATTTTGAAAAGATTTCTGCAACATTTCCTACACTGCTCAACTCATCAGAGTTTTGCGGCTCTGAGATGATTTTAAATGTTATTTCCCCTCGCTCCACCCCTCCACTTCCCTCTCCCTTCACCGTCCTCTGGGTTTGCTGGCGGTTAAACCAAGCGTCCCCTCCCACTCGCCCCACAGTGCAGCGAGCTAATGGTGTGAGGATATTAGGCTCCTATTACCGGTACGACCGCTGGTTTGGAGTCACTGCCTCTCCCGGCCATTCGGCCCAAATGGGTCAGAGCAATGGGCCTTTAAACGGCCTTTTGAACCCCCCAACGCCCCCCTCCCCCCCGGCCCCCCTTAAATGTGTTAAACCCGGCGGCGTTGGGATGGAGCGCTCCTCGTCTCCGCTACAAGGATTTAATCTGCCGAGCACCTTTTCAATCAGAGAGCGTCGGGTTGGGTGGCGCTCTCGACACGACTCTAATACAATGCATGGACACACACGTACAGGAAGCGGCCTGGGGGGGGGTTGGGGGGGAGTGAGGGGGGGGGGGCTGGCGAAAAAAACGACTCACGGCACGTGCACCGAGCGCCCGGCGCAGATCAATACTCCCAATCATCCAGGTGACAATGGGCCCAGGTTTATCGGCCCTGATTCCCACCACGCTATCATCACCTGCGCACAAATCACACAATCAGGGAGGGGGGGTGGGGGGGTACGTGAAAGAGGGGGAGCTTGCAGGTACATGAAATGTGTGAATATGTGCGTGAAATGAATTGAAATGGGTGTGAAAGTGCATCTATTTGCGGGCGGATGTGTACACACTTCCCCTATAGTGCTGGCGATGTGTTGTATTCCCCATTTTCTGAGTTTGTGTGTGTGTTTGTGTGTGTGCACGTACAGTACCTCCCTGTGTGTGTGTGTGTGTGTGTGTGTGTGTGTGTGTGTGTGTGTGTGTGTGTGTGTGTGTGTGTCAGTTGTTATCAGAATGACACCATCCTGCTCTCTCTCCTGCAGCCCCAGAGGATCAGTGGAGCTGCACCAGTTTCAAATGAAAATAAATGAGAGGCAGTGACCGCTACTGCCTGGGTCCCACTTTAATGAGGAAAAGGAGCAGAGAGGGAGGGGGGAGGAGGGGGAGGAGGGGAGGAGGAGGAGGAGGAGGAGGGGGGAGGTGGAGGAAGAGGAGGGGGAGGAGAAATTGGAAAGTGAGGGAGAGATTGGTCGGAGTTGGCGAGAGAGAGAGAGACAAGTGTAGAAGGGAGGGGTGGTGATGAATGGAGGTCTCTCTCTCTCTCTCTCTCTCTCTCTCTCTCTGTCACCGATGCGATGGCCAATTACAGCCTTAGCGCTCCGGTGCGCTGCAGGTGGAGCGCTCCGTGTTCTGAGAGGAGAAGGAGAATATCCTCCATCCTCCATTTGCATTGAGAGGAGAAACCACGACGTTGAGCTTTTGGTTCATGTCGTTCATGTTGTGCAACTTTGTAGGTCTAAGTGTGTGTGTGTGTGTGTGTGTGTGTGTGTGTGTGTGTGTGTGTGTGTGTTACACCCCTTTCCTACCAACTATAGAAGGGTTCCAGTTGTGGATTAGGGTCTTCTTCCTCTAATTCAGCAGTATCAAGGGCAAGATGGATTCTTAAAAATGACATTTTGGAGGCCTTTTTAATTATGACAAGGCTTCCATAACAAGTCCTGTTTCAGATTAGTGGAAAGAAAACATCCAAAATACACACAAAAGGTGTTTATTGTACTAGATGTCTCCTAAATTCACCAAAGGTTAGCATTAAAAAGGCCTCATTTACATATTAGTTATTATACCTTATTCACTTCTAGAGTTTAGTTGTAAAAAGGTGCACTGTCCCTTTAAGAGTCATCCCTCACGTGTAGCTTCATGCTAAAGCTGCAGATTTACCTCCCGTCAACCATCTGCTGGAAGTAAAAAAAAAAAAATGACTCAAAAACTCAACTTTATTAGATCCTTAAAAATAATTAACACACGGTGCTCGAACCCCCGAACCGGGAGGAAGCCGGCGGGTCGAGAGCCGGGCGATACGAGGTCGTCCCTCCACAGAGCCGGTCTGACAGAGAGCGTTAAGACCAGCAGACAGCAGCGCGGTAGAGGCCTCTACAGGGGTGTGTGAGAGTGTGTGTGTGAGAGTGTGTGTGTGTGTGAGAGAGTGAGACACACACACACACTTTAAGTCATGTCGAGACCACCGGTGCAGACATTAGTGTGTGAGGGTCAGTGAACAGGTCGGGAGGTATTTGCTCAACAGGGTTGTAGAATGTCCTGTAAAGCAGAGTGTGTGTGTAGCTGTGTGTGTGTGTGTGTGTGTGTGTGTGTGTGCGTGTGTGTGTGTGTGTGTGAGTGTGTGCGTGCGTGCGTGTGTGTGTGTGTGTGTGCATTTGGGTTAAATGCACAGGTTGTTTGTTTGTTTTAAACCTTTAAACCAGCCAGGATTCCTCTTTCTATTACTTCAGATGCAACTCTTTTAGGGTCAAAGGGATTCAGTTGATTGTTGTACCTGTACCTTTACCTGTACCTTTACCTGTACCTTACCTGTACCTTTACCTGTACCTTACCTGTACCTTTACCTGTACCTTTACCTGTACCTTTACCTTTACCTGTACCTTACCTGTACCTTTACCTGTACCTTACCTGTACCTTTACCTGTACCTTTACCTGTACCTTACCTGTACAAGTACCTGTACCTTACCTGTACAAGTACCTGTACCTTTACCTGTACAAGTACCTTTACCTGTACCTTTACCTGTACTTGTACCAAACAAAAATAAGGAGAAGAAAACAAAATGCTTTAACAACATTTCTGGCAGTATGAAGATAACGTTTTAAGCCGAGATTTAAAAACAAAAACTTGCAATGACTCGTGACTTTGATTGAAACTGAGTCTTTGAACTGGAAAATACTTGATACCTTCTCTGGACTTGACTCTGGACTTGTAACCTGACTTCGGACTTCCTGTCTGGACTTGGGTCTTGGCTCTGATCTTTCCTGTCCTGACCTGGGACCTGGGACCTGGGACTTGGGACTTGGGACTTGCACAACAAAGACTTGGTTCCTCGTCTGCATTCACGCAAATCAAAGAATTTAAATTGTTTTAAATGATTCATCACGTGCAGCACCACGCACACGCCAAACGACGACATTCACCAGTAGCAACAAGTCGTGACACGTAGAGACTATGAAGACTAGAGTCTGATCATCAGCATTTTATTTAACCAGATTACAATGAAACGAACATGGAAATAGGGTTAGATCTGATACCTCGGTGTGCTTGAGTTTGTGTGTGTGTGTGTGTGTGTGTGTGTGTGTGTGTGTGTGTGTGTGTGTGTGTGTGTGTGTGTGTGTGAGAAACAGGTCAGCGAGCATTCAGAGGCTGCGGCCCCACAGGTGGAGCTGTAACTCACGTTAACCGGAACACGGTGTCCTAACCAGAGGCCGGCGAGGACCCACAATGCACTGGGAAGAAAAGGGGAAGAGGAGTGATGAGGAGGGGGGGCTAGACGGATGAAAAGCATGAAAATGGAGGAGCGGAGGAGGAGGAGGGCTGCAGAACAACATATGGGAATGAGACTTGAAGATTGAACAGAGGCAGCGAGAGTGATGGAGTGTTCATCCACTCCATCTGTGGGGTTTGTTTGTTGTTTTTTCCTGCGCTTGACAGAATAAGGAAGTAGTGGAGGGACGAGACGAGACCGGGACGCCTCCATCATCCTTTCATTTAGGAAGCCATTCATCTGCAAACACACTCTCTCCCTCGCGCGCAGAGCAAAAAAATATACACGCTGATCAAAATGTGATTTTATTTTTTTTTTTTTGCTCCCGGAGTGTGTGGCGCGGGGGATGAGCGGCAGCCGGCGGGGGTCAGTCCCGGTTTCGGGCTCCTCACATGTCCACTTAGGCGAAGGCGGGTGAGAAGACAGAAATAACTAGACGGAGGGAAGAGGCGAGAAAGACAAAAGTAAGGAGGAGGGGGGGAGAACGAGGGCCCTGAGGTGAAGAGGTGGAGATGGAGAGGTGATGGGTGGAGCGCAACAACAACATGGGGGGGAGGGGGGGTTGGGGGGGGGGGGCAATGTGTGTGTGATGCTCAGGGATCTGAGGAAGCGCTTCAGCTTGAGGATGCGTTTCTTCAGGGATGAGAAGTCACCTCACCGGTAATAGTTTTTTGCCGGTGTCTGGTTTTATTCTACTTCCTGGTTCTTCTTTCGAGACATGGCGGCATCCTCGGGGGATCAATGCGATTGAAGGAGACTTTTATTCTGAAAGAGAGACTTTTTTTAAATGTATTTCTTAAGTCTTTACCCCAAAACCAGACTTTTCCCAGCTTTAAACTTGTCCACAGTTTACCAGCTCACACAGAACCTTTGTGAATGTAATGCTAAGCTAAGCAAGCTAACCTCATCTAGAGGGTCAGTGTTTCCTATTGTTGAAAGCGTCTTTTGTTTATTAACTTATGATTATAGTAAATGACGTACATGCTGATTGCACAACATCAACGTCCATCATGGCTCACGTTCACTTCCGCTAGCCGGCCTGCTACATGTAGCCACGTGGCTACTGCTAGCTAATGCTAGCAACCAGAAACCGAAAACCAGAACCAGGAACCAACAACATCTGCATTTGTTCCTGGAACAAACCTCCGTGAGTCGCTTACATCCATGGACGTCCCCTCCAGCCGGGACAGAGAGCTTCTTGTTTCCGCCTCATGGCGCTCAGTGCTGCTCACATGAGCATTCCAAGGTCTGGGAATAATGCGCTCCCATTATCAATCAATGCAAGGGGCCATTGTGATGCAGAGGGCACGAGGTCAGGACTCCTCCACAGACCTCACAGTTTACACATTATGCATCATATGCATGGAGAAAAAACACGATCAGCTTCTTTCATAAATGATAATAACAAAGCGTTGGTTCAATATTTATGAAATAATATGCAGGATATTCGTCTCAGAAGGTTACGCACGCGTTTATAATTTATATATAAGTTTTAAATCGGCAACTTCTTCTCCCTGAAGTGCGGAGTGCAGAGAAGTCACGTGCACGCTAGCCGCGCACGTGCTAACCGACAACTAAATGCAATATTAAACAGCGTGCAGCGCAAGTTGCGTATCGCGACCGCCGGTTTTCACGTGGCTACATGGAATGTGTAACATGTTTTATTAATGGGAATGTGGTGTTGTCGTCGGGCGGTACAGGAGGATTGGTTTGGAGTTTCCAAGCAAACGAGGAGATTTTGATTGTGCGGCTGTTTGTTCCCGCCTAAAGTGACTTCCTGTCGGCAGCTCAGAGTCTTAAAGGGACAGTTCACCCAAATAGATTTGTCCAGTTTCAAGTCTGGTTTTAATGTTATTTTGAATGCAGTATTCCATTCTCCGCCATTATTTTTAAAGATCGCCGGCGGAGATCTCTGAGGATTACTATCAAAGCCAACATGTGGAAATAAAAAAACTATTTTGGATGCTTGATTTCCATAGAAGTAAATGAGGAAATATGACTTCAACATGCAGGTCGGGTCTTTGAAAAGAGACTCGGTTGAGATCAAACAATCGTGAATCTGTTGGAAACGAGCGGCAGGAATAGTCGCCTCACCGATGATGCTCGATGTCTTCTGCCGCCCTCGGCTCCTGAACTCTGATTCGGGCCGTGAAACAACAACATTTCAACCTGAAAGCGATATCCTGGCCCCTCCCCCCTCCGGTTCTGGGAGGGGGTCAAGTGCATCCTGGGAGCCCCGATGCCCCTGATGCAGGATCAGCCTTTTCCCATCCACACTCCTGACCCCGGCCCTCTCCAGCAAACATGCAAACTGACCTCGAGCGGCGCCGCGGGGCCGAGTCCCGCCCACGCCGTCCTCTCACGCCGCGCCGCGCGTGTGCACGCCGAGCGCTTTCCTCTCCTCCCGATGACCCAGATACTCACACTCTCCCCCCAGAGAGCCGCCTCCCTCGCTCTAAGAGAGGCTCATTATTTTACTGCCTCCCCTCTTTTCCTGCGACGGAGGAGGGAGGAAGTGGGGCAACCTGCTAGACGCTGCACAGGGGTGCGCTCAGCCCACCGCAGCTCCTCGGGGAGGCGTGCACCGGATCCACGCAATTACCGTAAAACATGGTCAGCACATTTTACAGCAAATTACGGGCCGGAGCTTTATTACCTGGCGGTCCCCCGGCGCGCGATTGCGCCTCTCCGAATACGGCCAACTCATTTGATTGTGAATCACTGGCCACACCGAGTCCTGGAGCATGTGATATATATATATATATATTCATACGCTCTGAATCGTGATTGTGCGTCGTAGTTAGCAGCTGTCAGGCCGAGGAAATGCCCCCACATTTAATTTGTTTTTATTTATTTTTTTAAAGCATCATGCATTGGCATGGGAGTGTTATTCCAGGAGACATGTTCATAACCGTGTGGGCGTGGCCTAATGTGCACCAAGATCTATTTGTATGTGCGCAAATATATTTATTTCACTCAGGGTGCAAATAATCTCCTGTTCAGGGTATAATTATGTATATTTATAACTTCGGCAAAGCAGAAAGCCATAGTTTTTTAATTCTTATTAATTCAACGGCCGCCTGTCAACAGACCAACAACGTGAGACGTAACCATGAATGATGGCATGACCTCTTTGTGAACAACAAATAGTCATTTTTCTGTGCTCAGCATCTCTCATTTCTATAAATGAGAAACCCTCCGGATGGAATCCGCAGCGGCCGGGATGCGAACCTACATCGTTCTGGTTCAACTGAGACACCAACAGGATGGATGAGAGGAAACGTTGCGTTTTAAAAGGCGGTGAAGAGCTCTAAATAATTCAAGTCACCATTTAGTTGAAAGGGGGACGAGACGGAAGACACGTGTGTCCGTGCGGCTCGTGGGTAATTCAGACAGACGCCGGTTCGAGCCCCGCGCGGCGCAGGCGGAGGAGCCCGAACAGTTAAAGATCAGCTGCAGCGGCGCGCGCCACGCCTCCCGCTCCGCACCTGGCTCTCCGTCTCTCCGGCTCTCCGCCAGTTGCGCGTTTTGTGCGGGAGCGGATTTATTATCCAGACAGGAGCGGCGGGAAGAGGAAGAAGAGGAAGAAGGAGGAGGAGGAGGAGGAGGAAAAGCGAGCAAGCAGGAAGAAAAAGGGGAACGGGGGAGAGGAAGAGGAGGAGGAGGAGGAGGAGGAGAATGTGACAACTGCTGGATGCGGACAGAGTGTTTGCCTTTTGGGGAGGCCTGACCGGATACCCGCACCTGTCCCTCTCCGTCTCCGCGGCCAGGCGCAGTTTGGCGAGAGCGACGCTCCTTTTCCTTTTTTTATTCATCCGGAGAGGCACACACACACACACACACACACACACACACACACACACACACACACACACACACACACACACATATATACTACTGTACGCACACACACGTTTACACAGGGCAGGCAGGCAACATGACTTCATCCTACAATCTGGATTTTCTGCCCGATATGATGATGGAGAGCCGCCTGCTTGTCCCCGCGGACAGAATGTGAGTTTCTTCTTCTTCTTTTTCTTCTTCTTCTTCTTCTTCTTTCTTTCCCTCCATCTCGCGCTGTCTGGTCCTCATGCCGTCCTGAGCAGCAGCTGTCCGGCGTGGAGCCGTCGCTCCGCGGCCGGGTGCGTGTGACACGGAGCCGGGGGGTCGCGGCGTGAACGCCGCCGCGTCTCCCTCGGCTGGTTGTGTGAGTTGCGGCGGCTTGTTTGTTGTTATTAATAATAATCCGACGATAAATAAAATACAAAAAATTGTGCGGGGGGGGGGGGGGGGGGGGGATCGCGGGAGCGCCCGCGGCTGACATCAGCTCCGCGGACAGGATGGAGATGAATGAACGCCATTACGGGGAGTTAATGCCGCCGCGCACAGCCGGGGCTGCGCTATGATTATGATTATTATACATATCATCTGCTGCATGTCGGCAGGTTGTGTGGAGCCCCCCCCCCCCCCCCCCCCCTTATAAGGGGGAAGTTGGTTTGATTTGCGGCAGCCGCCCATCATAACGTGTCTGGGTCTCGCTGGGTTGGAATAAAGCGGACCGGGGTGTCTCGGGACCGCGCAGCGCGCCCACACGCGTGAAGACCACAGACTCGATCTCTGTGTTGGTTAAAAAAAAAAAGAAGAAGCTCAGGGTGGAGTGATCTCAGTCACATGATTTAACTCCGCTCGAGGCGGGTTCTTTATTATTTTTATTTATCTATTTATCCGCGCGCCCTCGTGCTCGTTATTTCCACTCTTTGGACACTTGGATGAAATGCGAATGAGAATTATTGTTGAATGAATGAGTGAATGTGAGAGAGGAAGCAGCACAAGGGGGCTTTCTTGGTTCTTGTTGTTGTGGCAGGAATGCGTGGATGAGTGCTGTCCCGCGTGCTTCCATTGGATTTGCTGGAATTCAGTTAAACTCCGGAATTCCCGGAGCCGGACAAAGAGCGGGTTCATCCCCTCATCCCGGTCACGCGTCTGTTTGTCCCACTTCTGTCCCCTCGGCTCACAGCCGCGCTGCTGATGGATCATGATCAACTTCTGGTGACTCATGCTGTAAGAGAGTAGAACAAAGGTAATGAAGTGTGAATTTGTTTGTTTGTGTGTGTGTGTGTGTGTGTGTGTGTGTGTGTGTGTGTGTGTGTGTGTGTGTGACCCATAATGCCATGAAGACATGTTAGGATTCTGCAGAAATACCTCCTCACTTAGCAGCGGCTCCCAGCAGCTGGAGGTGCGCTTGTTTCTACAGTAGGCGCAGCGGAGTTTGGCTTCCCGTGAAATACGGTGTTTTCATTGTGAACTCACGATTTAGGACCTGGGGCTACCCACAATTCACCACGAGAGTAAAGATTACGCCGCTGTCCCGCGTGGTGCTGCTCCGGGCTCAGTGTGATTCACTAGAGCAATCTTATGGACGCTGATAATATAAATCTGGAACACATGTCTTCCCACGGCGGGGCTGTAAACCACCGCTGCTCTTCAGCCGCCAGTCCACGGTTCAGTGTGTTGGCACCGGGTTCTGGTTCTGGTTCTGCCGAGCTGAGCCCGAACCGGGGTTCAAAGAGGGTTCTGGTCCTCTACGCCGTGTTCGGACTCAGTAGTTCCCTCTGTGTTTGTGTTTTTAGGAGAGACTCCAGGACATGATAGACGTGTGATGTCATACATGTAGACCTTCTTCTTTTAAAGGGGACACGAGGGACCAGAACACTGGTCTTGGTCCCCGTACCGGTATTATAGAAGTACAGTTTATTATAGTAGACCAGAACCAACAAGAGTTACGTCTTCCTGTTTCTCCACCGTGATGCGATACGTGATGCAATACGTGATGCGATGCGTGATGCGATGCGTGATGCGATGCGTGATGCGATGCGTGATGCGATACGTGATGCGATACGTGATGCGATACGTGATGCGATACGTGATGCGATACGTGATGCGATGCGTGATGCGATGCGTGATGCGATGCGTGATGCGATACGTGATGCGATGCGTGATGCGATGCGTGATGCGATGCGTGATGCGATGCGTGATGCGATGCGTGATGCGATGCGTGATGCGATACGTGATGCGATACGTGATGCGATGCGTGATGCGATACGTGATGCGATGCGTGATGCGATACGTGATGCGATACGTGATGCGATACGTGATGCGATACGTGATGCGATACGTGATGCGATACGTGATGCGAGGGCCGGGCCGTGCGCTTCACCCCGCCGAGTCTCCCCCCATTGACTGCAATCCCTTTTCCATGCCCCCCCCCCCCCCCCACACACACACACACATGTTGATGCTGACAACGGCAGCCTCAAGTATTTGCAGAGATCATATGAGAACTATGAGGAACCATCAGTCTCTCTATCCGTCCTATCAGGGCTGAGAGCATGAAAACAGAGAGATCCAGGGGGGGCGGGGCCTGGAGGACTCTCTCTGGGAAACATGTGACCCCCTCACCTCCTGACACTGTGTTCGATCCCCATCTGGAACCAAACCGCCGGCTCAGGGTCCATCAGGGCGGCTTCTTTAAAAAAAGAAGGAATCTCGACTCAAACAAGAACACGAGGCTGCGAACACACAACGTTCAACACGAGGCTGCGAACACACAACGTTCAACACGAGGCTGCGAACACACAACGTTCAACACGAGGCTGCGAACACACAATGTTCAACACGAGGCTGCGAACACACAACGTTCAACACGAGGCTGCGAACACACAACGTTCAACACGAGGCTGCGAACACACAACGTTCAACACGAGGCTGCGAACACACAACGTTCAACACGAGGCTGCGAACACACAACGTTCAACACGAGGCTGCGAACACACAACGTTCAACACGAGGCTGCGAACACACAACGTTCAGAGGAACACAACATTCCTGTCGAGTGTGTACACAACGACCTTCTTCTCTTCTCTTCTCCGCCCGAGACACAAATCATGAAGCCAGCAGCTGAAGGGGGACGATGACAGGCGGCATTTAGATGAGGGGGCGGGGCAAAGGGAGGAGGGAGGAGTTAAAGTTTCTTTGTTTTTAATGATGCCTAACTGTGCATCAATGAAGCTGCATCTCAACCTTAATGTGAGCAACAAAACTGGTCCTGGAAGGGAAAAAGGAAGAAGGGAAGAGAGAGAGATTGTGGGAAGGAGCCGGGTGAAAATTGGCATGGTCCAACTGGGAGAGGTGGGGGGGGGGGGGGGGGGGGGAGGAAGAGGGAGGTGTGGGAGAGGAGCGATGGCTTGACAGCATCCGACTCCCAGGATGGACGGCTGGTCGGATTTGAATTGTGTCTTATCGGAGAGAAAATGAGAGGGAGGAGAAAAAAAAGAGAGATTCAGTGACGGCGTTGGCAGTTTTATCTTCCTCCCAAGCAACAGAGAGAGAGAGAGGCCTTTTCATTCTCCATTGTGAGGATGACACACACACACACACACACACACACACACACACACACACACACACACACACACACACACTGAGGGTTGAGGAGAAACTCATCAGCAGCAGTGGAAGAAGTCCTCCGTCATTTCTGTTATGACTTGTTTTTGGGGGTTCATAATATTGTTATTTAGGCGGGAAACGCGTACAGTACGTTATGTGTGTGTGTGTGTGTGTGTGCGTGTGTGTGTGTGTGTGTGTGTGTGTGTGTGTGTGTGCGTGTGTGTGTGTGTATTGTCATAATGATGAATGTCTTTGCTCTGCCGGGGCTCAGCGGCGGTTGTCTGCAGATGACACCGCCGTCTACGTGGTGATGTATCGCGACCTCGCGGCCGTGGATGTGCGGATATGTTTATGGATACATGATGAGGTCAACGAGTGTCTTCATAGGTCATGTGTGTGTGTGTGTGTGTGTGTGTGTGTGTGTGTACACACAAGTACATGGTTGTGTTCAAATTAGAATTCATTGAGTTAAAATTTGAGGTCGATGCCCAACCTTAACTATTTGAGGTCGGTCCTCAGAGTCCGGTCCAGTGATGTGGACATGCAGAGTGAATGTGCGTCTGCAGAGCCCCGATGCCGGCGGTTCGATGCCGCCGGTGTGTTTATGACTCGCCGTGTCTGCTTATGCATCTCGCTTAATCTCCTCTAGCTGATGATCTGCTCATGATTGTCTCATTACTCTGTCTCACTCTGTCAGCCATGTTGCGTTCAAGGCCTGCCAAACTAGCTCTCTTTTCCCCCAGAAACAGATCTCTCTCTCTCTCTCTCTCTCTCCCTCTCTCTTTGCCTCTTCTCCTTCATTCTTCACGTCTTCACACCGTTTTACTGATTTTAATTGATTTGACTCCTCGAGAATGTTTGGGTGAGCTCCTCCGTCTCCCGCCTGTGATTATTGTTTCTACAGTACGTTACATGCACACAACACGCATACACAACGCATACACACACATTAATTGAGCTGTGCAAAGAGGGTGTGTGTGTGTGTGTGTGTGTGTGTGTGTGTCCTCTGTTTTCTGAGAGGAGTATTTCATCACTTGGCCTTGAAACGAATGAAGCATGCACATGCTTTCAGTGCTGCATGCACACATCGCCACCCACACAAATACGCAGAATACACACCACGTGACACACACACACACACACACACACAATCCCCACGTTGTTCACATCATGTCCCTGGGCTGTAGTGACGGGTAGAAAAATAACTGCATCCTGAGAGACTCGGAGAACACAGCCATGATCTCTCTTCCTCTCTCGGTTCGTGGACACCTCTCCTCTCCACCGTCCTCCCCTTCTCTCCGTCTTTTCCTCTCCTCCCTCTCATCCTCTCATCCTCAACAGTCAGCCATTGCCTTTTGCATCGCTCTGCCTCGCCAGAGGGAGAGCTTACCTCGTGCACGTCTCGGTGGATTCCCCCCCATCCCTCGATTTATCCCCTCTTTGGCCTGTATCTTCCTCTCTTTTCTCTGCGCACTCCCACTCCCTCCCTCCTTTCTCCATTCAAGCGTGCTAAATGCTTTACCTCTGTCAACTCTCCAGTCTGAGAGGAGCTCATTATTGTGGAGAAGGAGAGGAATTTGGGATTAGGAGAAACATTCGTGGACCGAGGCTCTTGTTCGACTAAGAGAGCCATCAGACGTACAGAGGCGGCTTTACCGCGATCCTTGAACCATGCAGGCCCCATCAGATCCAAATGTGGATTTATTAAAAATACTTAACTTCAGTCAATCAAAGCCAAACTTCGCACAGATACTCCTACAACATTGAGCTATTTTATATTTAAATAAGAAGTGCTCATATACATCTGTAAGATAATAAAAATGAACTTTTAATCTTTTTTTTTTGGTATGTGTACTATCATAAACCAATATACCACTTACACTCATGCACATTCCATGCACTTTATCTTATTTTTGGTATTTTGATATGCTACTGTTTCAATGTAAATATTCATTCATCCATTCATCCTCATTTATTGCTCTGTGTTAACTGTTAAATGTGTATTGTTAAATGTTAAATGTATGCACCTTCCCGCCAGGACAAATTCCTTGTATGTGCAATAAATGGTTCTGATTCTGATTCTGAACACATATATGGCCTTATTAGCTATCTTCACAGCGGTTTTCTGTATAATATAGCTATTTTTAATTTTTCAAAAAGACCTTGTGAATGAGGAGATAATCAGGATTTAATAGGTGATTAAAAGCATCCGCAATTTTGGCTAGGGTGCAAAAGGTTAAATGATCGCCTCACGGAAATGTACGTCTCTTGATGGATCTTTTTTTGCCATGCATAAGATTTGGTTTCAAACCAACCAAAAGACATGTATTTATCAATATTTTAACAGGGATTCTTTGATAAATGTGAGCAACAAACTAGTCCCTACGAGTTTAGATCCGTCCAATTGGTTCTATGAATGTCTGACCATCTTAAAAATTATGACTTGTGGTTATTATTACTGGCATCGGCGGGGATGGAAAGCCTCGAACGTGAGCTCGTAAGATGTCTTTTTGGCTTGAAACATAACCGGAAGCAACAGTTCCGGAAAAGCAGAAAGTTGCGTTGCTGTAATATTGACATTTCAGGGTCAGGCTGCAGTCTCTCCCTGTGACAGTTGCATCGTGGGCGTGTAAACACAGGTGCGCGCAAGCTAACGGTCCTCGGGGGGAAAAGGGCAATTTTTTCCGTGGCAGGAATTCCAGGTAAAAAATCTGCCTTCAACCCGGCGCGGTAGCAGCTGCACGGCGGCAACGTGAGAGCCGGCCCGGTGACATTAGACCGCAGAGAAACTTAAAAGGCTCCGATCACATGTTAGCCAAAGGTCACAGAAAGGTCAGCGCCAACTGCTATCGGCGTGCAGAGCAGCTCCTGCGGCACAAATCATCCCCCGGTCTTCACTGCAGACACCTCAGCAGCTGTTTGTGCTTTTTTTTTTAAGATATGTGTCCTCGTTTAAAAAAAAAAGAAGTTGAACTTGGTGCCAATCACTTCTATGTCTGTGCCTCCACATGACAATGCTCCACTTCTGTGTCTATTCAATTATAAATATGGATGTCACAATACTAGAATTAAAAAATAAAAGATCACTGATGATCTACTTTAAGTTTACTAAGTTACTTTAAGTTAAGCCAAAAACTAACTTACATTATAATTTACTTTTGGCCAATACTCATTCTTACTGAATAGAGCTTGAACGCATCACAATGTAGCTCAATGCAAAGTGTTAGCTGTTAGCGTTAGCTGTTAACTGTTAGCGTTTGCAGTAAACTTTCAGCGTTAGATGTTAGCTGTTAGCTGTTAGTGTTAGCTGTTAACTGTTAGCGTTAGCTGTAAAACTGTTAGTGTTAGCGTTAGCTGTTAGTGTTAGCTGTTAGTATTAGCTCCGTTGTTTACCCTAACGGCTAACATTAGCTAGCTCTCCTCCTGTCGGGCTGAGCACACATCTGTTGCTCACAAAGTCGCGTTACCCGGGATGTTTTCTATCGTGGTCGTCGTTAGTCTCGACCCTTGACCCCGGGGCCCGTTTCTGGCATCGACATGGTTTAGACGTTTGCGTTTTCCCGCCTTTTTATTTCGAATCAAATCACAACAGGCTCGCTCCGTAAAGACACACACGATGCAAAATACGCACGAGCTGCAAATGCAATCATTTTCCAGACAAGCTGGGTGGCAGCTTGAATCATTGCCGTGTCTGATATCAATGAGATGGTGGCAAAAGTGTCATTTTCATGAGAAAAAAAAAAGAATAACATGTCTTCAAATGATGTCAGGAGGAGCAGGGGTAACTTCAATCAGCCGGTGTAATGTTTGAAATGGAAACCTGCAGGCTCTCGGGGCTGCCCGGCACTTGGTTATCTCTACGATAGCGAATGGGAGAGAAAAAGGATTTTGATGGGGTCAAACGGTCCATTAATGTGCCATTTCTTCCCAGGCTAACCTTTCAAATTTGAGTATAAACTTGTCGCGTAAGTGGACCTAGTATATTTATCGCTGGTAGAATTGGCCAATAAACTGTATCTATATTGGCCTGTTTTCTGTAAATCATATTTATAATATTTATAATAAATAAAAGAAGTGAAATGCAGTAGGAGCTGCTCAACCACTCCAATTCATTCAGTTTGTCGTGGATTTTGTGTATTTCTTATGGTTCAAAAAGGGTCGAGGTTATATTTCAAAAGCTTTACAATCGTGTCAAAAGGAAATTCCGGCACGAATATCAATAACCTTTTTTTTCTTGAATATTACATTTTCAATGAATGACAACATTCCCGTAGCCTTCAAAACCCCCGTGTGACCTCATGATGGAGTCTAACTAAGAATCAGACCTCCGAGCCGTCCGCCCGAACCTCAAGGTGCCACCCGGCCCCGTTGACAGAGCACACGCTGTACTTCCTACCCATAAATCTCTCTGTCTCGCCTCTTCTTCTCAGTCTGACTCTTCATTCCCATCTGTTTTATATGGGCGCTGCAAAACACACACACACACACACACACACACAAACACACACACATATCTATACACAGCTGCAGAGCTGTCAGGTCTAACCTTGACTCGCACAGTGAATGAATTGTAATGCAAAGGGGAGGGCGGGGGAGGGAGGGGGAGGGAGGGGGGGCACAAACAGGATGTCAGAGCGCTGCTGCTCGTCTCTGCCCGACCTACCTCTTTCTTCCCTGCGGAGTCCGAACTCAGCACAATCTCTCCGTTACAGGCGTTTTATTCTCTCCTCTCTCTAGACCACAATAGTTTCCTTCCGTTTCTGTCTCGCCGCTCACAGAAAACAGATCCCAGGAGCAAAGACAGTTTTTTTGGGGAGGATATTAGCAGTCGAGTTGCACAGCTAGTCGTCGGAATAACGTCAAAACGTTAAAAAACTGCACCAAATGTGATCTCCAAACGATGTGCGGCCAAATTATGTTGTGTTTTATGTTGGAGCTGGATATAAATGTAAATGATAATGCATACAAAGAAGCTCCAGGTGCGTCTTCCTCTGTCTAAGTGGTCGAGTGATGGCAGATTACAGATAAAAAAGCAGTGAATGAATTTGTGGTTGCTCATCTAAAATATTCCTGTTTTTGTTGTTTCTGACTCTGCAGGCTTTATGTTGTAGTGAAAGCATTTCTGTTGCCTCCGCACGGCTCTCAACATGGCGCTAACATTGTTCATCTTTGGGAGGAAGCGGAGGGTATAGGCGCTACGTTTCTGGGACGATGCCGTGGCGATATGGTGGGTAACCGGGGTCTGAGCGCAGGGCAGAGCGACCGCCGTTAGCTAACCAACAAGGCCAAACAGTGAGACTCACGTGCACTGAGAGGCATTACAAAAGTTTGGCTTCTGGCCGGTTGTCACTCGGTTGTGTTCTGGCCGAACCAAATACGATCCGCCAACATATGGCGTCCGGATTTCTATACCTTTTGTCTCCCATTAGTAGCACTCTGCCCAGCTTTGAGCCAGAGTCGGCTCGTAAGATCTATCCAAGTTTGCACTTCATTCGTCAGATGTCTGGAAACTAGGCGTTCCAGCTTTGGGAACGGCTATTTGGGCAACGGGTCCAAGTGACGGTATGGAACCGAGCATTACTCCAATGGATTGAGTGTTGGAAGGGGCTGAACGGCTGAAGCCGGCCACACATTCATGACTAAGGAGTCCGCAGACTCTTCCTTAACGTGTTTGTTCCGTACATACTTCAGCTGGGCGTCCTCTCCGGTATCACATCCAACACGTACGAGGGAAGACATCCCGCTTAATCACGGACAACAAACACGCTCCCCCTCGCAATGTTTCCCGAGCCAAACATGATCACATCGGAGGCACCCGGGCGTGCTGTTGGTCCATTTCGGCGTCCGCGAGCTCGAAAAATATTTGCAAAAGCCATAAAGAGCGGAGCAGAAGGGCCGTCAGCGGGCGGCGAGCCTGCGGTAAACTCCCCGGCAGTGATAGATGTGAGTGCTCCAGATAGCGGAGTGATCGATGGGAGTATTGTTGGGAGGGGCGTTCGGAGTTGCTGTTATTGTGTTTGGGAAAGCTGTGGGGAGACGGCGGCGGGGTGCAGAGCAGAGCTTGATGGGTTTATTGAGAAGCGTGATCTAGTGCACCGCCCCGGGACTCCGAGATGTAGTTAGAGAGGGCGGAGAAACGAAACAGGGGGGGGGGAGGCGGTTGACGGCGAATGCATGGGATTAGAGGAAGTCCGCATCGGAGGAGAGAAGAGAGGACATAGAGGGCAGGAAGTGAGGACGGTGCGGAGGTGGGAATAAATGTGTAGGTTATCTGTTGATGCTTATCCGCTGTGTCCTGAGGGCTTGTGCAGTCATAACGGTGATCTAATCTGCAGCTCTGGAGAGCGTGCACACACACACACACACACACACACACACTCTTTCACGGTGCCCATGCCACCAATCATCCATTTAAACCGTCATCTATCTGCCCTTCATCCAATCCATCCATTCAGCCCACATTTCCACTTTTTAATTTATCCTCCCCTTTATACCGCAGACTTCCCTCCATCCTTCAGTCCTTCCACTCCTACATCCTGCTGAAATCCAATTGGCCTCATCTCGCTCCCTCGCCTCTTCACCCCCCAACTCCCTGCCCATTTACCTTTCCGCTGCCGTAGGGTTCAATGGACTTTTAAAAAAAGGCAGAAACCAATGCCAAGTATTTCGGATTGAAGCTGCTGACTGCTGGTATTTTGTGCTGATATTCAATATCTTTCAAATTGGCCAATTTCATGGCGAAAATTATCTGTAATATTGGGAAGATTGTGAAGAGCCCAGCAGGTGATAGGTTGGGGGATTTGTGGGGGCAAGCATGCAATGTTGTCCATGGTGGGGTTTTTTTGCACAGTACCACTAGGTGGTGCCGATATCACAGTGTTTCCCGTTAGCTACCCGGTGTGGGGGCGTGGCCGTCCTTGTCTTTTGGGGTCTGGGTGGGCATGGACAGACCCGGTGGTGGAGATGGCCAACGGCTCCAACCGTGAGCTGGAACCCCTCAACTGGACATCCCAAGCAACCGATTTAATTGTTTGAAGACGCAAAGTTGCTCAGCGATCGAGTCCCATCGCTTTGTGCTCAGAGTGCATTTAACTTCTCAATCCAGAATTTTGTCATTTTGTATTTGTGTGAAAAACAGCTTTTACAGCGTAAAATTTTTTTATTGTGAGTAGATTTTAGGGGGAAGTTATCCTTTCAGGCTTGATCAGCACCACTTTGTACACGTTGTATCTTGTTACTGGCGGACTGATGTATTTGTACACTGAAGCCTTCCTTCACTTTAAAGGCATGCATGCCTGGCGTGTTCACACAGTCGGCGTCGTATGGACCCAGCGTGGGGCCCATATGCCCGCTGTACGTCACATGACAGGTGACATTGGGGGTTGAGTGGTAGGAAAGTGTGTGGGTGTATGTAATGTATGTAATTATACCATCGCTGCTGCCAGGGGGAATCGTGTGGGAGTGTTGGGCACAAAGAGCATTTAGTGTGTGTCTGTGTGTGTGTGTGTTTTTACATATTAGCCACTCTTCTCCATTGCATTCACCTCAGGGAGATTATAGCACATCTCCCTCCGCAGATGAAGGTTTGAGTAAACAAGCAGCCATAATAGATAAGTCGTGCATGCAGAAACCAATGCCGCCTCCTCTATTTACGTTTCTTTCACTCTTGTGCATTCAGCGGCAGCGTGGCTAAACCGCGCCGGAGGATTTGAGTTCAGCAATTTGCGAATCCCCTTTGTGAAGGTGTCCGTGCATGTTGCAGCCGCATCGTGCTCGGCGTGCACATCGATGGGCATATCGGACGTTTTTTCGCACAATGGAGGTCGAAGCATCTCCGGGCGATAGGCCTCCCCCTTCCCTCCCCCTGAACAGAAACCCCTTTTTTTCCAAAGAAGTGAGAAGAGAGTTATTCCCCTCCTTCAAAACGCTGTAATTTGCCACTGAGAAGCCGCGACGCGAGGTGTCATTAGAGCCATTGATTCCCCGTCCGGCCTCAGCCTTTTCAGAAGAGGGTGAGGGAAAGACAACGGAACAGGAGGGCGAAGCCGTGCAGATGAAACACGAACATCTGGTGTGTTTTTAAGGGCTCCGGCTTCAACTGGCATCGGATGCTGTAACGCTTGTGTGTGCAGCGAGCACGCCCCCGAGCGTAGATGCTCATCCGTGCATGCGATGTTCGCCCAACAGGGCCCTGCGATGTTCGGTAATAACCCGCCACAAGGCAGGGGAGTGGAGGACGGCCTCTCAACCTCTCAAGTGAGGGAGGGGGGATGCTGGGGCTGGCGTGGCTTCATCCCTCCAAGCTGCTGCTGATCAAACGGGTTTGATGGCTTTGGCAGAGGGAGAAACTGAAGGCACCGCTGGAAAGACATTAACACGAGCGGGTAAGAACCTTAAAGGAGCGGAGCGGCAATCTCGATCTGTTTGGCTCATTTCCCTCGGCACGGATCTATTTTACAATGTCCCGGACCATTTCCCGCTCGGGGATGCTCAGCTCCTGTGATCTCTCGCCGTGTTTGGATCCAAAGCCCCCCCCCTACCCCCCTCTTAAGTCAGCCTAATTTGTATAATTGAAAACAGGCATCTGATGTGCGGTTCAAAGGTAGGGCAAGGCCATGCATGAGTTAGCACCTTAGCTAGTTCAGTGAGGCCACTTCAAATGTTTTATTCAGTCGCTCAGATATAGATGTTTGCAAGAAAATATGTTTGTATTTGGCTGCAAAAGTGGTTTTTCAAAATGAGCCCGGAGATTTCTACCTTTTAAGATGTATTAAAGTCGATCATGCTCGGGAAGTTTTGTGACATTTAAAGTTAAAGGACTCGTCGGAGAGAATATAAAAACATCTAAATCGCAGCGGCACAGTTTGATTTGTCTCCTGACATTTTGGAGGTACGGTTTTCATCCAGCCACAGCAACATAAAAACACCTCAAACATCTCCTTTTGAAACAAAAGTCTTATTTTTTCTCCAGCTGCTATGATTTAAACCGGCTTCCAAGCTGCCGCCTGATAAGAGCCCCGGCTAAACCCAGAGACATCATTTTTGTTTCCCCGCGTTATCGCTGCAGGTTTGATGGAGTAATGTGTCAGTGGAGCCGCCGATAGTGGAGGCGGCGACACGGTGGTCCTGTAGCTGAGGGATCGAGCCAGCGGCTAAACGCTGCACCGGGTGGAGGGTTTGATTCCCCTCCTGGGACCCCCGGACGATGGGGATGACATGGAAGGGTAGAAAAGGTCTGATAGGGTCGTGAAAGAGGGTCCAAAATCAAAAGATTTGAACATAACTGCTGAAAAAATAAACCAAAACTAGGAAGGGAATTTCCCCCATATTAGTCTTGACAATTTTAGGACCACAATTATTCAGCTTCTTACATCTTTTTTTAAAGAGGAACAGCTCACATTAATTGTTCATATCGATCCCCGAGAAAGGAAGTCAATACTACAACGCCGAACATTTCCACTGCAGCTCTCCTGTTATTGGTATCAACTCCGACCGCATGTTAAATATGAGCTTTTGATCCGGCTGCACCGCCGATAGTTGACAGATTTAAGTGGAAGCTGCTCGCGGGTTTCTAAAAGAGAAGATGAAACCCTGTGTCCATTACTGAGAGCTCTTCCTGGTGCAGGTCTGACCTCTTTCCTCCGGGTTAGAGTTGGAGCAAGGCGCTTGTTGCTGTGTGTTGATGTCTCCCGAAACACAGAGGAATCATAGAATTCATGAAATAATAACACAAACATAAAACCGTGTGGGATTATATCCCACACGGTTATAAGGGATTATAAGGGATTATATCTCCTGGCTGGCCTGGGAACGCCTCGGGATCCCCCAGAATGAGCTGGTAGATGTTGCGGGTGAGAGAGAAGTCTGGGTCAGCCTGCTGGACCTGCTGCCTCCGCGGCCCGACCCCGGATAAGCGGTGGAAAATGGATGGATGGATGGATAAAACCGTGTATCTTGAAAAAGAAGGAGAGCTTTGCTCGCAGCTTGTACCTTAGAGATGTGCAGGAATCTGCAAGAATAAGAGAGAATGCATCACGAATATATGTTTTCTGGGGGCTCAGGGGCCAAAAGGAGCTCCGGGCCCCCGATATGTTCCACCTATGTTCAGGCTTTGACCAGCAATGACCTTTTGTTATCGTCGGCACGAGTGAAGCGCGTTAGGATTCTCACGGCCAGGTCCAACACGATCAAACGACATCTAAATGTTGCAAAGGTACCGATCGCTGAAGACTTCAGTCTAGAAGTCTACAGCGAGAAGCCAACGATGAAGGATCAACGGCCGATCCTTTCGCTTCATCGTCAGCAAAGTAAAGAGTGGACGCCTTTTCTTTAAGAGCCACATATCTTCAGAACATTTCTTCTTTTTAAAACTCAAATCAGGAGAAAATGAAGGTCTCTTTGCTCGAGACCTTTTCTCCGTCTCAGCTTCACACTGCCAACGCCTGCAGCCGACTCCTTCTCGTCGCGCTAAAGATGGCGACCAATGTGACCAAAATAAAATGCAGTGACGCCGTGACCACGCCCTGCTCTGGAAGGATCTCAAACCATTGGAGATGTCTTTGCATCTTTGAATCCACTGAAGGCAGAAACACACCAAGACTTGATCAGGATGCGTGACCCGTCCAACATGGCCACCGCCCTCTTGCACCTTGGCATACGCACGAAGAAAAACAACGAGATATTGGCTCCACTTGGTGCCAGTGAGGATGGAGGATTTACTAGAAAACAGTGTTTTTTAATATATTTCAAATGGGAATGACTCAACAATCCGCTATGCAATTACACACAATTACACGTGCAGCATAATTTCTTTAAATGATAACGATCCGGTGACGCCGGTGTCTGTGAATGCAACGCGGGGGGAAAAAAACAGTCCGGAGAGGGTTCGGAGCCGAGTTTATCAAGTAACCATTACAGACAGATTACACAGGAACCACCATCTGGGGGGATTTATGAACCATAAATCCAAGGCTATTTGAAAAATGGCCAAGCCTTTGTATATATGCAGTGTGTGTGTGTGTGTGTGTGTGTGTGTGTGTGTGTGTGTGTGTGTGTGTGTGTGTGTGTGTGTGTGTGTGTGTGTGTGTGTGTGTGTGTGTGTGTGTGTGTGTGTGTGTGTGTTTGTGTGCGAGCGCACGGCCTCTGGGCACATTGTGATGCCGTTTTGGACGGCTGCCCTCATTCTGATGTCCCTATCGACTCCCCGGCCTACATGGCCAAGTACAGGCCTGTTTTCCACTGCAGGTCGATACGGACGCAGTGCTGAGGGGACAGCCCGGGGCTTACACACACACACACACACACACACACACACACACACACACACACACACACACACACGGCCACACTTAAACACTTACAAGCATGGGAACACAACGGCATTCCCCGAGGTCCGAGCAGCCGGCGCGTTGCTCGCCAGCAGCAGCCGAGCGGCGAGGCGTTAATCCGCCCGCGAGGGCGCGACTCCGGATCTCCAGATTAACGTCTTTTAATCCGGAAGAGCGGCCAGTTAGCTATTAAGAGGGTTCGTCTACCGGGGATCATTCTGGGATTGAAGCTGATAGCATTGGATATTTATCGTGCTAATCAATGCCTGAACAGTCATGGGTGTAGATGCTCAGCGGCCCCGTTGGGGGATTGAACATATGCAGCGCTCCTGTTGGGGAGCACGGCAGGTTGCAGACAGCTGGGATGCACAGCCGCTACAATGGGTTCAACTGGTTGGCCCACTGGTAATTAAGAGCATTTCAAGATGGTTTTCACAGGAACGTCTCAAACCAGCACGACCCATCTGCCGGTGAACAATCTGAATGAAGGGTTAATAGCTGAGGGCTGCAGGTGTTAGCTTAAAGGTATGGCCCGAAATGACCCGGCAGCCACTCGTAATGAAACTTTGCAGTTTTAAACATACCTGCATTTAAAAGAGCTGTTCACTTTTACAATGAAATTATTGTTTTAAAAGATAATTAACTTTATCGCCTCCAATCCAAAAGGATCGGCCTCGACCCCGAATGACTGAACTGATCTTCCACATCCACGATCCATGTTCCTCCGCGCTGCGTTGTTTGGGAAGAAATACAAATCCAGACTGATGGAGATTAACTTGTTCTTCCTCTTTCCTCATGTGTTCCTCTCCTCCCTCCTCTTTCCTCCCTCCTCCCTCTCTCCCTCCCTCCTTCCTCCCGCTCTCTCTCTTCATCCTAACAGCTACAGCAGTTATTACTACTTAAAGTACTGCACTTGCTGACAGGGAGGTTTGTGGTTGTGTGTGTGTGTGTGTGTGTGTGTGTGTGTGTGTGTGTTCTGGTTATGTGTGTTTGTGCTGTAAAACACTGGTCTGATGGCTCTCATGGGTATTTCAGAAGCTGCGGTCGCTTCTCTAAAGTTCAAGCAATTACATTTTCCGACCGGGTGCCATTTGCCAAACAGTCTCTGGCTGTGTGTGTGTGTGTGTGTGTGTGTGTGTGTGTGTGTGTGTGTGTGTGTGTGTGTGTGTGTGTGTGTGTGTGTGTGTGTGTGTGTTTGTGTATGTGCCTTCCCGTTAAAAAACATACATGCTGTAACTCGTACGATTCTTCAAAGTAAGCTGCCGGAGGTGTTTAATGAACATTATTAATAATAATAATAATAATAATAATATTGTAAATATACAATAAGAAGTCGGCTCATTTATACTTTTCATGCAGCGTAAAACATGCAGTTTTGTTTTAGATCTATTGTTGATTATTAGCGGGTAAACTCATTAGAGTGAATAATACGACCAGGAATTTATGATTATTTTCATCATAAAGCTGTTAATGATTCACTAATTTGAGGTTTAATCTAGAAAATGTCAAACAATAATGAAAAAAAGCTGTTAATCTTTCCAAGTGTTTGTCATGAGGTTTATTTATTATTATTTATTTTGCTTTCCACTTAAAGCTGTCAGCACAAACCAGATCCACTCCGTCCTTTCTTACCTTTCACAATAAAAGCCAGAGACC
This sequence comes from Cottus gobio, assembly GCA_023566465.1. NCBI lineage: Eukaryota > Metazoa > Chordata > Actinopteri > Perciformes > Cottidae > Cottus > Cottus gobio. The sequence goes on from CM042236.1 coordinate 17,290,742, forward strand.
TAACTCAAATTCACTGAGAGCGTTTTCACTCGAGGGAAACTTTATAAAATATCTCACAGTAGCTTTCGACTATTCAAGAGTTCACTCAGATCAACAGGACTAATTAACTATTATTATTAACTACATAACTGTTTGAACCTTTTATTGAGAAACTGTTGCAAATCCGCTGGTTTGAGTAAAACATACACAGGCGAGTATTCTGCATTGTTTGTAGCGTGTAAAGAAAATACATAGAAAGAAAGAAAGAAAGTGTATTTCCATCCTTAGCAGGGTTGTCTTGCTCAAGGACACTTCAGCATACAAACTTTGACGAGACCAGGGATCGAACCGGCAACCTTTCGGGTTCCTATGAGATACATTTACAATCAAACAGAAATCTCATATTTCAAAAGCTGGAACCGACAACAAATCAATTATTAAAATTCTCGTCGGTTTCCCGCCTCTATCGGTCAAGGAATCAGTGGTTTTATTGACGGGACCAGATCCCACATCCACTGAAGGTTCCTTTCAGGGTCATGAAAGGAAGATGTGAGCGATCTAAAGCAGTGAAGTCAGGTTTAAAGGCGGTACACACCGGGTCGGTGTTCTCCGGTACTCGGTGTGTTCGGCACGCTGCAGCCCGGTGCATGGCTGGAATGCGTCCGAGCTGCAGGCTGCATGTCGGCCTGGTGCAGAGTTACAGACCAGGACCGCTAAAGGCCAACGCAGATCATTTTGGATGGAAGACGACAGAAAGACATATTTTAGTTTTATGTACTCGCCAAAGATATCCATGGGAAGGAGGTCGAAGGTCACGCTGGTCTGGTTGCAGCATGCAAGAGGGAACTCTCTGAAACTCACTGGGTGATGAAAAAGCAGATATTTGCATTCTGTACTTGCATGAAATTGGATTTTTAATCGTGGTATGAGAAGTGTTTCAGTTGTAATTAAAAACTAGCGTAAAATACCAGACCAGAAATCAGCTCAAACTCATGTTCGTCCCCATGCGCATGAGAGCTGGGCAGAAAACGCTGAATAAGAAATTGAGATAAAAACCAGAGTTTAAAATATAAAAAACTGATTGTTTTTCTGCAAAAGGCAGATGTTTCCAGTAAGAATGCTCTGACAACCGCACTGTTAGAGGCTCAGTTAGAGACTCAGTTAGAGACTCAGTTAGAGACTCAGTTAGAGACTCAGTTAGAGGCTCAGTTAGAGGCTCAGTTAGAGACTCAGTTAGAGACTCAGTTAGAGACTCAGTTAGAGGCTCAGTTAGAGGCTCAGTTAGAGGCTCAGTTAGAGGCTCAGTTAGAGGCTCAGTTAGAGGCTCAGTTAGAGACTCAGTTAGAGGCTCAGTTAGAGGCTCAGTTAGAGACTCAGTTAGAGCCTCAGTTAGAGGCTCAGTTAGAGGCTCAGTTAGAGACTCAGTTAGAGGCTCAGTTAGAGGCTCAGTTAGAGGCTCAGTTAGAGACTCAGTTAGAGACTCAGTTAGAGGCTCAGTTAAAGACTCAGTTAGAGGCTCAGTTAGGTTTTTTTTGGTCTGACTTTGTGTGAGACTGCTAAAGTAGTTAATTTGTCTGTTTCTGTTTCTTAAGGGGAAGTGACAGAATGCTAACGCTAGCTAGTTAGCACCCAGAGTGGTGTTCAGCCTTTCTGTTTTTCATGCTGGTTGAGCCGAGTAGTAGTTTGGGAGATACAGAGCTGGATCTGCAGCGGCTGTTAAGTTTGAGGGTTTGTGTGTGTGTGTGTGTGTGTGTGTGTGTGTGTGTGTGTGTGTGTGTGTGTGTGTGTGTGTGTGTGTGTGTGTGTGTGTGTGTGTGTGTGTGTGTGTGTGTGTGTGTGTTTATGTGTGTGTGTGTGTGTGTGTGTGTCAGCGAGCAGAATGGGCTGCCATAGGCCTGACAGGATGACAGCTGTCACCAAGGAAATAGAGAGAGGAGGAGGAGAGAGGAGAGACACTGCCTCAAGGGAACACACACTCTCTCTCTCTCTCTCTCTCTCTCTCTCTCTCTCTCGCTCTCTCGCTCAGAAGAGCCAGTATTTTAGCATGTTTTGCGCGTGCAGCCATGTTTGTTTGAGACCCAGAGATTAGAATTGGTTTGTGTTTCGGTAATGTTCAAACTTATATCTTCACAGCAGCAATTACAGTGTGTGTGGAAAATGAACAAAGGGCCAGTGTTGGTTTGTGCTTACAGTGTGTGTGTGTGTGTGTGTGTGTGTGCACCTGCTTCCCCTGTGTACATGTTGTGTGTTCTATATATTGAGTTTGGTCTGCTTCATTAGTTTATATTGTAAAATCGATGTTGCCCAGTGTGCCGCGACCTGCCTCTCTTCTTGTACTTGGCGATACGCTGGTGTGTGTGTGTGTGTGTGTGTGTGTGTGTGTGTGTGTGTGCGTGTGTGTGTGTGTGTGTGTGTGTGTGTGTGTGTGTGTGTGTGTGTGTGTGTGTGTGCCCAGTAATGTGGACCCTGGGGAGAGAGTCTGACACGGAGGGAGGAGCCCCCTAAGTGACCTGGAAAGCAGACCCATCCATCAGCTCTTTCTCCTCTCAATCCTTTCGTTCCCTCTCTGTTGAGGTTTTTTTTCCCTTCTTCTTCTTCTCCTCTTTCCTCTGTAGGGCTATTACAGCAATCGCTGCTCTTAAAGCTGAAGCGAGGACCTCTGTGTATTTGAGTGGAGTGTATTTGTGAGTATTTCTGGGATGCCTCCCCCCTCCCCCCTTCTCGCCGGAGCACCGGGAGGTTATGTGTGTTTAACCCGGGCCGGCCGGCCCCGCTAAGCTTAATGGTCTCGGTGAGATGGAGAGGACCGGCTGAGTGAGGCGGGGAAGGGCAGCAGGCTAACGAGGGAAGACAGGGATGAGTGGACGCAAACGGAGGGATGAGTGGACGCAAACGGAGGGATGTGGAGGAAGATTTAGTGTCAAACCCACCTGAGCTTTTATGCTCCGAATTATACATTTGGAGACGCTGATGGGGACACAAGCTGCTAGCTGTCAGCTGTTGTCAGGGGGGGGGGGGGTCCAAAACTCCCATAATATTACATTTACATTGCCAGGTGCAGGGCAAGGCCTGTTGCTTGTTTAGGCAAATGTTATTAATATTAAACATTGTCCAAATTGCACCAACCTTTGATACTACACTCTGCCAAGTGTGAAGATCACACACACACACACACATGCAGATATTACTTGCTTTATAGTTAAATGAGCTGCATAGCACCACATTTCATTGGTTGTAACCATTGTCAGTGTTTTTGACAACAAAAAAGTTATTTTCAAAATTATTTTATTTTATTAATTTATTTTCTGCTGATTCACTCATTGTGTTGGCACTGAACGAGCCTAAACACTAAACGAGCCTAAACACTAAACGAGCCTAAACACTAAACGAGCCTAAACACTAAACGAGCCTAAACACTAAACGAACCTAAACACTAAACGAGCCTAAACACTAAACGAACCTAAACACTAAACGAACCTAAACACTAAACGAGCCTAAACACTAAACGAGCCTAAACACTAAACGAACCTAAACACTGAACGAGCCTAAACACTAAACGAGCCTAAACACTAAACGAGCCTAAACACTAAACGAACCTAAACACTAAACGAGCCTAAACACTAAACGAACCTAAACACTAAACGAGCCTAAACACTAAACGAGCCTAAACACTAAACGAGCCTAAACACTAAACGAGCCTAAACACTAAACGAACCTAAACACTAAACGAGCCTAAACACTAAACGAGCCTAAACACTAAACGAGCCTAAACACTAAACGAACCTAAACACTAAACGAGCCTAAACACTAAACGAGCCTAAACACTAAACGAGCCTAAACACTAAACGAGCCTAAACACTAAACGAACCTAAACACTAAACGAGCCTAAACACTAAACGAACCTAAACACTAAACGAACCTAAACACTGAACGAGCCTAAACACTAAACGAGCCTAAACACTAAACGAACCTAAACACTAAACGAGCCTAAACACTAAACGAGCCTAAACACTAAACGAGCCTAAACACTAAACGAACCTAAACACTAAACGAGCCTAAACACTAAACGAACCTAAACACTAAACGAACCTAAACACTAAACGAGCCTAAACACTGAACGAGCCTAAACACTAAACGAGCCTAAACACTAAACGAACCTAAACACTAAACGAACCTAAACACTAAACGAGCCTAAACACTAATTGATCCTAAACACTAATTGATCCTAAACACTGAACGAACCTAAACACTAAACGAACCTAAACACTAAACGAACCTAAACATTAAACGAGCCTAAACACTAAACACTAAACGAGCCTAAACACTAAACGAGCCTAAACACTAAACGAACCTAAACACTAATTGATCCTAAACACTAAACGAACCTAAACACTAAACAAACCTAAACACTAAACGATCCTAAACACTAAACGAGCCTAAACACTAAACGAACCTAAACACTAAACGAGCCTAAACACTAAACGAGCCTAAACACTAAACGAGCCTAAACACTAAACGAACCTAAACACTAAACGAGCCTAAACACTAAACGATCCTAAACACTAAACGAGCCTAAACACTAAACGAACCTAAACACTAAACGAGCCTAAACACTAAACGAGCCTAAACACTAAACGAGCCTAAACACTAATTGATCCTAAACACTGAACGAGCCTAAACACTAAACGAGCCTAAACACTAATTGATCCTAAACACTGAACAAGCCCTGAAGGCGTGTCGTACACGGTTCTCTAGCACTCGGAGTCCATGTGTGTGTTTGGATTCTCCGCCAACAGAGCCGGAGTGCCGAGACGCTGTCGTCCGTGGAGACAAATCCTGGAGCCGCTCCGTAGTCGGTGAATAATGGAACGCCCCCCAGGACGCGGTGACAGCAGCCGGGGTGATTCTTCTGGTTCACAGCTGGCAGTCATACATTCAAATGAAAGTCATTGGGATGGGATAGCTGAAGGGAAAAACCTTTGAGCTCAGGTATTCAGTCACTAATTTAATATCCGTGGAATGGCCTCCATTGCACATCCCGTTAATTCACATCTCGGAGTTGCGGCTCAGGAAAGGGAGTCGACTGTGATTGTAGACACCGGGTTACGGTGCGTTCAGGTGCGATGTGAATATTCTGTAAGGGGCAAAGAAATTAAGCTTTGTAGATCAGCAGCACAGATTTGTCTGCTGTGTTTTACGAATTAACGTTTGTTTTGTGGAAGAAATGAACGTCTGCAACCTGCAGGATTCTGCTGCTGTGCTTAGGAGAATGGGGGGGGGGGTCTAACCTTTTTGAACGGCTCGAATCATAGAAATTATTGATATTCAAGGCTGATATTGGCCCTTTTATTATTGTCCACCTCTGAGATGAGTTTTTATTGACTCGCTGATGTTCTGTTAGTTGACTCTAATCTCATTTTGATCGGGTTTCCCTCAAATATATGTCCGTAATAAAGCCCATCCATCACGACACCAGCGAGGGGTGTTGGGGGTCCGCGAGTGTGTGTGAGCTTCCCGTTGGCCAATCAGAATCAGGATCACGTATCATCCACACTAGGCGCGTTGAGGAGGCTGGTGAGAGGCACGGGTTAAAATAGATGATTAGGGGGGGGCTTGAAGTGTGTGTGTGTGTGTGTGTGTGTGTGTGTGTGTGTGTGTGTGTGTGTGTGTGTGTGTGTGTGTGTGTGTGTGTGTGTGTGTGTGTGTGTGTGTGTGTGTGTGTGTGTGTGTGTGTGTGTGTGTGTGTGTGTGTGAGAGAGCGGGGTAATGAGTGGAGCCACAGTGTGTGTGGACCTCTAGCCTCTGCAGTGGAGAGGAGAGAGGGGGGGTCATGAGCAGAATACAGAGAGACCCTGGTTCTCCCGCTGATGGCTCTGTTGGTTATGGATGAAACAGCCCCGGCCTCTTTTTTCTTCTTCCTCTTGTCAGACCAGCAATGCACTCTGGGTAAGCCGGGTTTCATCGAGGCCGCAGCCCCGGTTTGATGGTCGTCCTTGAAACTTCTTCGGTTTCCTGTTTGTCTGTGATGCTAAAATACATCAATTTAAAAATGTCTGTGAAGCAAAAAATGACCAGCGTTCCTGCGCTCAGTCAAGCTGGCTGTAGCTTAGCATCGTTTAGCATCGTTTAGCATCTTAGTAACGTTTAGCATCTTTGCATCATTTAGCATCGTTTAGCATCTTTGCATCGTTTAGCATCTTAGCATCGTTTAGCATCGTTTAGCATCGTTTAGCATCGTTTAACATTGTTTAGCATCGCTTAGCATTGCTTAGCATCGCTTAGCATCACTTAGCATCACTTAGCATCATTAGCATCTTAGCATACAAATTGTAAAAGATTTAAAGACTTTCTTTGCCTGTGAGGTTTCCAGACGGGTTAGCTTGACGCATTAGCCAAAAGATGCTACGCCGTTAGCTTTCATTAGCTTGCTTTTTGTTGCTGTTGTGGCTCCTGTCGTCTGATTATCTCCTGCAGACCTCTCGCCGATTTTGTTATATTTTCGTATTTATTTTCCCCGTAATATTCTGAATCGCTGCTAATCAAGAACACCGGCGCCGCCGTGCGTCTCTCAATCAATACATTTGCTCCACCTCGTCTGTAATCAGCCCATAGAGTCAGTAAGCTGGGAAATTACTGGTGATTGCGAGCGAAACCTTCTCTGAATAGGCCAATCAAACTGCCACTATTCCTTTTCAGGCTGTTCGACGAGCCGCTAATGTACAGATCAATAGGGAAAGTCACTCAGAGGCTCTGCAGGGCGCGAGCGGCTCGTACGGCTGCAGCGTAATTACACAGGGCGGCGGGTGTATGGGAGGAGGGTGAGATCATGTGTGTGGGGGAGGGGGGTGATGGACAAGATAATTTAAGAGTAGGGTTAGAGGGAACATTTTCAAAGGAGAGATGTCAGTAGTCGTCCCCCCCCCCCCCCCCCCCCGCCCCTCCTCCTCCCCCTCATCAAGAGCCGGGGCTTCTTCTTCTTTTTTTTTTTGCCGAAGCCGGAGATCGGGTCACCTCAGGTGATTGCTCGCAGCTCGCGACGCGGGAGAGGTCGCGCGGGAAGTTTGAGCGGGAGCGCCCAAGGGATCCGCCTCGGCGTTATCACCCCCCCCCCCCTCGCCTGTTCTGATCCGTTCCCACTTGACATTAGCGGCAGAGAAGATGACATGCTTTTAGCGGGCGGCTGCCTCACATAAGAGGGTTACCTCTTGTCGGTTAGAGGAGCGAGTGCCGGGTGGGGAGCTGACAGCAGCCCCGGCTCTCAAGAACAACCTGGTTTAGAAGATGGGAGGGGAGGAGAGAGGAGGGGGGAGGGAGGGGGAGGCGCTGTCTCCCTTCAGAAAGAGAGATGTTCGGCGTAAAAAAAGAAAGAACTGAAAGCTTCCGGTATTCTTCCAGGACTCACCCCCAACCTCCCGCGTTCTCCCCCCAAGCGGATGCTAATCGTAGCCCCGAAGCTGCGATGTAGAGATCAGCTGGAGGAAACGGAGACGGGCGTCGTGAGGATGTTATCCATAAGAATTCATTAAGAATAATAAATCAGCATCGCTTTATTATTATTGTATGTAAACAAACAGCAATGCACGAAGTTCTGACAATCTTTCAAATGCATTGATTGGCTTATTTCTAACGTGACCTGCAGCTTATCAATGCTCAATTAAGAGCTCAGTCTCTGGTCTGGTGATGTCACCGAATGTCGAGGGGCGTGTTTTATTTTTGACCGACCCTGCGATTGGCTGAAAGGAAACTAATCCGGTACATTTTCTGGGTCCGGGTTTCTGAGGACAAGCTATTTAAGACACGTCCCTGAAGTAGCCCCTCCCCCTTTGTTGAGGCTCCCTCTCACTCGTTCCCTCCCTCCTTTGTGCAGAAGTCTTGAAGGTAGAGGAGAACACTTCCAATCAATCCCGGCCCTAATGAGGCCGCCGCCTCGCCTCGCACGGCGTAATGATGGCGCGGCCACATGAAAGCTTCCCTGTGTTGTTGTTTTCTTCTTCTTCTTCTTCTTCTTCTTCTTCCCCTCCACTTCAAAAAGCCGCCTCCCCCCCGGCGGACCACCCCGCCTCCGTTCAGCAGCAGGTCTTTAGGTTTGTTTGTCCTCTGTTTTGTTTGGTCATTAAAGTTGTCACACTGCGTTTGGATCAAAGTGGCTTCAGAATATTAGCGGTGACACCTTGTTAATGGGATGTAAGAGGGGGAGTGAGGGGGAGTCCCGGCCTCGGGTGTATTTAAATTTTTTTTTTCCTTCTCCTCTTTGGATGTGGAGTTGTGGTTTTCACGGTCCACCGAGGGTTTGTGTTAGTGTTGTGTTGGCAGTTGGTGGTTTGCAATTAGCAGCTGGCTCGCTGCTGCAAGACAGTGTTTGGGTGGTGAGATGTGATTGGCAGAGAGCGGGCGTCACGGCGGCACCTCGGGCCCGAGGTTCTGGGCCCGAGGTTCTGGGCCCGAGGTTCCGGGCCCGAGGTTCCGGGCCCGAGGTTCCGGGCCCGAGGTGCCGAGGTCGGAAGGCGGCTCCGTGTTGGTCCTCGGGGGGCTGCAGCCGGTTAGTGTGTGCACGGACGTTCTGACACTCTTACACACCGACGGACGGACGCAGGTGTTTACCTCCTCACGAGCGCTTGAACCGCCACACACACACTTCCTCAACCCTCGGTGTCGAGCGCACACACACAACCACACACGAGGAGACGAGCGACTAATGAGAGAAGTTACACCGTTTTTATTTATTTATCTGCTTTAATGAGAAGATAAACAACAACTACAGCTCGCTGAACTCTGTGTGTGTGTGTGTGTGTGTGTGTGTGTGTGTGTGTGTGTGTGTGTGTGTGTGTGTGCGTGTGTCAACTTTATGCCGAGAGGTTGTCTTGCCACATTTGCCTGGCTCGAGGCGCTTGTTAGTGTTATTGTCAAATACCTCCAAGCCCACACACACACACACACACACACACTCTCATACGCCCACACACACACACACACGCCCCTGCAGACACACACAGACGTTCACAGCCAAGTAAAATCTCAGCCGACCAGACTGACGTTGAAGGCTTTTAATGCAGCTGTCGGTGGCTTGTCTTTCTGCAGACACACACACACACACACACACACGCACACACATGCTAAGTCATGAAATACTCTTTCACAACAGACACCCAGAATGCACTGAGCTTTTTGGAGCAGCGGTGACACCGCAGATAGCATTAGCCTCCTTTCTCTGCCGTTCCCACGGGGTGGCTGTCGGCCCGCACTTAGCTTAGCATCTTCATCTGCAGAGGATTAGCATGCAGCGCTAGCTGAGACCCCCCCCCCCCCCGCCCCCCCTCTTCTCCCCTCTCTCTCTGATTAGCCGTGATGCATTTGAAGCCTCCGCCAGGAAGAGGGAGGACGGCGCACACAAACTCTGTGTGTGTGTGTGTGTGTGTGTGTGTGTGTGTGTGTGTGTGTGTGTGTGTGTGTGTGTGTGTGTGTGTGTGTGTGTGTGTGTGTGTGTGTGTGTGTGTGTGTGTGTGTGTGCACACGCGGGATGTTAAGCAGATGTTGGGTGAATGCAGCTTAGTCGAGAGCGGGCTCGCTTTTTAAAACGGCCGACACAAGAAAATAAGAAGGGGGGGGGGGGGGGGGGTGAGGGATGGAGGGGGGGGTCTGACTTAACTCACGGAGACCTACCTGACTTATATTACGCTCGCAGTGATGAGGTCACTGGCTCTCGTGCACTGGTTTCAGGTGTTCGTGGTTGAACGCTGTGCAGTGATTTTTGTGCCTTTATGACATCGTCTTCTGGCTCCGCCTCCATAACTTCCATCTTCTATCTTTATCTGTTTATCTGTGTTTTCAAACCATCCTTCAACACATACCGTGGACCCTTCTGCCAAAAGAAACATCTGTTTATTTCCCAGTAGATCAGACGCATGCAGGAAGTGCAGTTAGTGACAGTGTGGGATCCAGCAGCAGGGGGGCGGGGCTTAAACTGAAGGTCCTTTACATGCGCTGTAGTTTTTTCATGCGCTCGGTTTTCAATGGAAACACGGTGCTGCTTGTGAGCATCCTGTTATATAAATGGAGGTTTAGTCTGGGGAGCATCTGAGGTATCCAGAAACAAATCCCCCGGGTGCTCATTACTGTGAAAACTCCCCCAAAAACACCTACAACCCAGATGCAGACGCGGGGTTCAACCAGGGGGTCGAGCCGTGGGACGTCATTCACACTGCAGCGTATGCAGCTCTTGCATCACCGCAGAGGGGGGGAGGGGTCTTCTTGAGGGGATGCAACTGAAGCAGCATTTGCACATTTGGTGACGTGCCATCGGGTCCCGGAGCTCAATGTTTTCATTAACGTAGAATTATCAGACATTCACGCAGCCTCCGATCAACTAGACGAACCCCCTTCAGCAGCACTCGTCTCTGCTGCTGTTCTTTCTACAGTGACACAGCAAAACAAAAAAAACCTGAAGGCATCAGGTCTGAAGCTCCGTGTCTCCAGAGTGGAAGTCGACGCAGTCGTACCCGGAAAATACGAGTGGAAGTGACTGCGTTCAAGATTCTGCTGGAGTCGCACGTTGTAATTAAATTATCAAAAATAAAAGTACTCATTATGCAGAAGGGTCCTTTTTTTTCAGTGTGAAATCGCTTGTTTTGTTTCAAAGCACTCCAGAGTCATTTGTGCACAGTTATCATCTTGTGCAACAAGATAAGAAAGCATAACTCTTCAGGACTTGGTGTGGGGAGGGGGGGGGGGGGGGGGCTGATCTGTGATTATGCATCATAATTCTGCACGGGACTTTCACCCAGTAGGCCGCGGTTAGGGTCACGTGGGAAACCGGAACTGGGCGTCGACGTATTTAAAGGAGTTTTTACTGTTTTTATTTTGGTTTGGATTTCAATTTCACAACTTTAATCACATGTTTGAAACTCAAGAGTTTTAAACATGTGAGAAAACACACTTCTGTAAACTAAATGTAATTTATAGTTGGAAACATGATAGCAAAATATACATATATACTGTATATATAAATATTTCTCTCTGACATGAAGCAGAAGTATAAGGTTGAATAAATTGGATAATTGTATTTTAATACGTGCACTCCATCCCTGTTCATAAAAAAAGGGTTCAGAGGCGTTTCATCTTCAGCTCATAATTCTTCAGGAGATGATGATTCTTCAGGAGATGATAATTCTTCAGGAGATGATAATTCATCAGCAGATGATAATTCTTCAGGAGATGATAATTCTTCAGGAGATGATAATTCATCAGGAGATGATAATTCTTCAGGAGATGATAATTCTTCAGGAGATGATAATTCTTCAGGAGATGATAATTCACCAGGAGATGATAATTCATCAGGAGATGATAATTCATCAGGAGATGATAATTCATCAGGAGATGATAATTCTTCAGGAGATGATAATTCATCAGGAGATGATAATTCTTCAGGAGATGATAATTCATCAGGAGATGATAATTCATCAGGAGATGATAATTCTTCAGGAGATGATAATTCATCAGGAGATGATAATTCTTCAGGAGATGATAATTCATCAGGAGATGATAATTCATCAGGAGATGATAATTCTTCAGGAGATGATAATTCATCAGGAGATGATAATTCACCAGGAGATGATAATTCTTCAGGAGATGATAATTCTTCAGGAGATGATAATTCATCTTCAGCTCATAATTCATCAGGAGATGATAATTCTTCAGGAGATGATAATTCTTCAGGAGATGATAATTCTTCAGGAGATGATAATTCATCAGGAGATGATAATTCACCAGGAGATGATAATTCTTCAGGAGATGATAATTCATCAGGAGATGATAATTCTTCAGGAGATGATAATTCTTCAGGAGATGATAATTCTTCAGGAGATGATAATTCTTCAGGAGATGATAATTCACCAGGAGATGATAATTCTTCAGGAGATGATAATTCACCAGGAGATGATAATTCATCAGGAGATGATAATTCACCAGGAGATGATAATTCATCAGCCTGTGATGCCGCTGCCGCTCCACTTGAAACATAAACGGTACAAACAGGTTTCACAGTTTCTCGACAAATATGATTTGATGTGAATGATATGAATCTCCATAGAGAGAGAGAGAGAGAGAGAGACTGAAGTGCAAGAGGAGGAAAAGGAGGAAGACGGAGGCGCGGGCCAATGGGATGGGGGGGTGAGAGAGAATAGAAAGAGGGTGGGTGGCAGACGCACCCTTGGGTGGCGTTCGCCGTGTCTGTGAGCGAGTGAGCGCCGCCGATGAGTAATGGCTTCTGACGGGCGCGTCTCTCTTGTCTCGTCCTCCATCCGTTTCATCATTACACGCCATCAATCTCCCCGTCTCTCAATCTCCCTGTCAGGCCCCTCTGTTCCCCTTCTCTCCTCCTCCCTCCCTGTCTTTCCTCCCCTCCTCCCCCTCTTTAACCCCCCCCCCACCCCCCAGACAGCTCGCTCTACATCCTCCTCGCCGCCACTCCTTCCTCTCGCTCGGCGCCCGAAAGCATCGCTCTGTTTCTCACCTGAGCCCCAGTTTAATTTCACTGTGAGAGCAGCACACACACACACACACACACACACACACACACACACACACACACACACGAGTAATGGTGTTTAGTGTAATTTACTGTACGGCCGCTGTAGCCTCTGCTTTCTCAATAGGACCATTATAGAGATTACATGATGGAGGTCATTTTTATATCTGTGGCGCCGTGGCGGCGGGACGAAGTGTTTTGGGAGGCGGGGCGGGAAACCCTGTTAGCTGGAGCTGAGAAGTTAAATGGGTCCGGTGAGCGGCCCGTTAGTCTCCCTCCCCTCCCCACAAATCCATGCCTATTACTCTTAACAAACCGGAATGGATCCGGGCTATTGATCCGTTGGCGAGGGAATGCTCTCTTTTTTTTTATCTGCTGTGTTTTCTTTCTTCACACACACTGGAAACACACTCGGTACGCGTGTCCACGCTCAGGCGGGAAGCGGAGAGCGTTACAGTTTGACCTCTTCCTGCTGCTCCGTCTGCGTTAAGGCGTGATGTGTCTTTAAGAGCCCGGAGGGGGGAGGGGCTTCTTTACGCTCTTAAAGGGGCGGAACTCGCCGAGCATCAATCGCTCACCTGGAGCGTCGCTCTGATAAAAGGTTTCCAGGGTTGAGTTCACGGACCGGTGGAACTGCGGGCGGTATCGAACCCACGTTGTGAAACTTTTCAATATGATTTTTTATACATAAATATAGTTTGCATGCTCGTGCAGCATCCGGTCGCCTCTTATTTGAATGTCGCAGAGGTCGACGACGTCAACTTTCATTAAAAGGTTACAGGCAAGCATTGAATTCCAAACAATAATTCCCGGCATTCCAACACTTCGCGAGTGGAAACGAGTAGTAAATAACGAGTGATGCTGCCAGCGTTCCCGTATGACGGAGTAATTGACTTCTCCTCGGCGGTGCTCCGAGGTCATTACCTCCCCGGTGATGATTCATGTGTTCGCTAATTGCTCTGACATCACCCTTGTTGCGCTCACTCACTATCTTTAACACACACACACACACACACACACACTCCGCTGCCTCTCTTGGCTCGGCGGTAGACGAGGCTGCCAATATCGTATTTACGTTAAATCTCCGTAATTCGACGAGACCCTGAGAACGGAGTTCACTCCGGCATTGCTGCGGCCGCACAGGTGTGTAACCTTGACTCCTCACCCAGCGTGGCTATTCATAGGGCATTAATTAGAGCAGTATCCTGCTAATTAACACACACACACACACACACACACACACACACTCTCTCTTCTCGCACTCCACTCTCTTCACGTCTGAGCTCCGTTTAATGATTCGCCCTACTAAAGTAATGAGTTTGGAAAGCAGACAAAAATATAATAATTCTGAAGTGTTTTTTTTCCCGAGGAGCCTCCGGGATGATTTGGAGTTCCCGGGGCCCGGAGGAGGAGACGCACACAACGGCTCTCACGCACACACATTCGAACGCTGTTTTGTCTCGTGGATATTACGAGCATCACTTTGAAATGTTCTGCAGGCGACTCGTGCAAAAAGAAATACTGTGAAATCGGGGAAAGAAGTTATTTTATTGTTTTTGCTCCCAGTCGTCTTTCATTCAAACAGGAAGTAGCAGCTGTGTTCAGATCGTTGCGTCTTCACAATTCTTATTTATCGGCTGACGGGACTCGATTATTATCGTTTGTTCATCAGTTTTTTTTAGTCCCAAGTCAGTGGAGGCGGGTCCGAGTCAAGTCTCAAGTCTTCTCAAAATGAGCACAAGTCAAGTGTCAAATCAATAGAGACAAGTCCGAAACAGATCTTAGGTCAGGTCAAAACAAGTCTCAAGTCAAGTCCCAAGTTTTAAAAAAAAAAGTCATGAGTCGAGTGTTGAGTCAGCAGATTTAAAACAAGTCCAAGTCAAGTCTCAAGTGTTGAGGACAAGTTCCAAGTCAGTCGTGAAGTCCAACATGAATCTCAAGTTCAAATCAAGTCTCAATGTTTTTAAACACAGAGTCAAGCCTTTAGGCCACATCTCAGAGTCTTATTGCATGATACTTAATATTAATTGATTCATGAATATTTTAAACTTCAGCTCTATTTGGATCCAGTCTTCTCATTTGATGATATGTTGCTCGCTAAAGTGCGGCGGATTTTTTTGTTGTTGTTGTTGCAAATTGAGCCGTCAGCCGATGGAGATTAAAGGTTTAACGTAAACGATGCATCGGAGTAGATTAACAGACACAACGTGAGCTGTTAACCAGGTAGAAACAGAAGAAGAAGAGTTCAGTAGATTAACAGACACAACGTGAGCTGTTAACCAGGTAGAAACAGAAGAAGAAGAGTTCAGTAGATTAACAGACACAACGTGAGCTGTTAACCAGGTAGAAACAGAAGAAGAAGAGTTCAGTAGATTAACAGACACAACGTGAGCTGTTAACCAGGTAGAAACAGAAGAAGAAGAGTTCAGTAGATTAACAGACACAACGTGAGCTGTTAACCAGGTAGAAACAGAAGAAGAAGAGTTCAGTAGATTAACAGACACAACGTGAGCTGTTAACCAGGTAGAAACAGAAGAAGAAGAGTTCAGTAGATTAACAGACACAACGTGAGCTGTTAACCAGGTAGAAACAGAAGAAGAAGAGTTCAGTAGATTAAACCAATAAAAGCCAATAAAACAGAAACCGCCCAAATGGAGTCGTCTAAACAGAAACAGCTGCATTTCCCCACATCTTCCCCTCCTGCCAAAAACAAATATCTGCACTTAGGCGCTGGATGCCTCGTGTGGTAAACATGGAAACAACAAACAAACATGCTCTCAGAATTAAAAAACAATAACAATAAATTCTGTCAAAAGCGAAAGCGCCCCGTCAGACGAGAACCACTAAACCTCATCACGTGTGAAAGTGTGAGGACAAATTATATGTTTGGGTCCAGGCCAGAGGGAGGATGCAGATGAGCCTTCCTCCTCCTCCTCCTCCTCCTCCTCCTCTTCCTCCTCAGCATTCACACCTCGTCCTGAACCAATATGTGGTGTCTGTTAGCCGGCAGGAAGTAGAGCAAGAGAGACAAACAAGGATGGAGTGGAGAAACAGTAGATGATGGGTGAGGGCTGAGCAGCAGGGTAAGAGAGGGCAAGAGAGGGAGAGAGAGCCGGGGAGGGAGGGAGGGAGGGAGGGAGGGAGGGAGGGAGAGAGAGAGAGAGATGGTTCATTAAACATTTAGAGGGATGGAGAGCAGACAGGCCTCTCCATTTCTCCCCTCTTACTGTTCAGCAGACAGGAGGCTGAATGTAGGTCTGTGCACCGAAATACACCACTGTTAGTGCAGTGTGTGTGTGTGTGTGTGTGTGTGTGTGTGTGTGTGTGTGTGTGTGTGTGTGTGTGTGTGCGCTTTCCGCCGCCCTGAAATCCCACAGGTCTCGATAATGGCCTGGAAATGTAACAGCATGACCCTAAATATAGCATCCCCCAGTCATGCTGTAACGCTGCGCTTAATCCCTATATCCCAACACACACACACACACACACGAACGCACACAAAGACAAACACGCAGCGTAATGCATTTCCAAGGTTAGCCGAAGGAATTCCGTGTTAGTCGAGCTTCCCCAAACGCAGCGTGTCCGTATGAACTGGGTTGTGTGTACACACCTGAGTGTGTTGTCCCCATTTAGCTCAGCTCCCACTCATGCATCCTAATGGGCCCCGAGAGCCGGAGAGCCGGGAAAAAGGAGAGCCGGAGAGCCGGAGAGCCGGGGAGATGGAGAGATGGAGAGATGGAGAGATGGAGAGATGGAGAGCCTCCACTGCCTGTTGTTAGCGAGCAGCTCAGATCGATGGGCTCCGGGTCGCACGTCCCCCCCATTCGGACCCACCGAGCCGTGGCTAACGCCGCAGCTAAAGTGTTTGCTGCTGTAAAAAAATAAAAAAAAAAGAAGAAGAGAAATCTCCGAAGTGGGAAGGTGGCACTCGCCCCCTCCTCCCCCCCTCCCCCCCTCCCCCCTCTCTACCGATGTAAAGCCGAGCTCTGAAGCCAGTGAGTCGCACAAAGGGCCCTTTGATGTGGCGTTGAGGCCGAGCGGATCGGGTGTTAAAGGGGCTGATTTGCTCAATTTCCCCTAACTCTGACCCCGGCTCACCTCGAGTGATATCGCCCCCTGCAGACGGAGCCGGGTGTTCGAGACGAGCTCGTGGGGGCGTTCGAGGAACTAGCGCTGGAGAGGTTTTATGAGCATCTATCCGGATAATCCACAGACGTCACTGGGAGACGTTTCTCTTCAGCAAAAGACGTTTCGTTTAATAGAAGCAAAAGTTTTCTCCAAAGTAATTTCTGTATTTGACTTTTGATATTAGGACGAGTCTGTGGAGCTTTTTAGCCTCTTCTATCTCATCGTTTTGGTTTTGTTCACTCTCACCAGTCTCATCCGCCCTGTCGCATTTACATATTTAATATTTTCTCTTCCGTCTTGTTAATGTTGGTCTTCTACTCTTTCCGGTTAATCAGAAATATTTAATATAAACTTTATAAGTTGAAGAAAAGCTGCTAGCAGCTTGTTTTGGTGTCTTTCTGCCCCCTGGTGGCCAGAAAGCGTCACACGGATACTGAGTCATGCGTCTATGGTTATTATACACGGTTTTTGTGTTGCATAACTGTATAATTGATCAATGCAGCACAAGCGGTGTATGGGAGGACTGCTGAATTGATGCATTTTGTTCGAATTATTCCCAAATATGCACTTAAAGTGTTTTATTCTTTTCATTAGGATCATTATTGTGTGGAAAACGCTCGTATTATTCCCCTCGGTGTGAGTCTGTCTCTTCACTACCTAACTGCGTTTTTTTAGAGGCTTTTCCTCTCACTGACGTGAAAGCGATTTCTGAGAAAAACGCTGACAAAAAATAAATACAGATTTTAAGATACTGGATATCAGCCTGAATGTCAGCTTCGGTCTACAAAGTGTCACTTCTGGCCCTCAAAAACCTTTGTGTTGACTTGACAGTGTTTGCGTCTGGGATCTGGAGTATATGCACACACACACACACACACACACACACACACACACACACACACACACACACACACACACATACACACACACACATACATGCATAATCATCCCTCTCTACACTCCATCAGCATATGTCAGCATCAGGCTTCCCTCCTCGGAGAGACTGTTAGGAAGGAAAGCAAAGGAAAAGGAAGGGAAGGAGAGGGAATGGAATGAAGAAAGGCAGCCTGATGCTGTCATCTGGATTGTTACCATGAGGCTCCTCCTCCTCTCTGCACACACACACACACACACACACACTCACACACACACACACACACATTCCTCAACCACTTGCGTGTGTGTGTGTGTGTGTGTGTGTGTGTGTGTGTGTGTGTGTGTGTGTGTTATGAAACATACAACCATATTGAGCCATCTGTTCCGGGGCTAATTGGTATGCATGACAATGTTTTTCCATCCCATAAAACCTAATGAAAATGAACACCCCCCCCGCCCTAATATCCCTTAATGCTATCACCCCCCCTCCCCTCCCCGTACAACATTACAGGCGTAATTACACTGTAGTGGGCATTACCTTCCCCCCCCCCCCCAGTCCAGGAGGCCGGTCCAGAGACATCCTGATGCTCCGTGTCAGTGATCCGTCACATCCAAGGCCCGCCTTATGAAATTGGCTCAGAGTGTGAATTGTTGTAATTTTATGGAGGAAAAGCTTTTGGGAATGTGCAAGTGATTTCCTTAATGCTCGTGGCACGCTTCAGGAACCAGACAGGGGGAGGGGGAGCGGGTGGGAACAAGGCAGGAGAGGCAAGACATGGATTAAGAGACGAGACAAAGACTATGTATTTAATGAGTCATTAACTGATTAACCCTCACGTCGATGTGTTGCTAACACAGGGAGGTTGTGAGCTAACGGCATCCAGATGAACTTCATCACATTGTGAGATTCATCAGTGAAACCTGAAATGTGCTCAACAATGTATCATCAAGAACTGAATGTGCAGTTAGTTTGGACTTCAATGTGTGTTTCATAAGACTTGATACTTGACTTGTATTTGCTCTTGGACTTGAGACTGAACTTGAGACTACACTTATGACTAGACTTGAGACTTGTATGAACAAAACTTGAGACTACACTTGAGACTTGAGACTTGAGACAAGACTTGAGACTAAACTTGAGACTGGACTTGAGACTGGACTGAACAAGACTTGAGACTTGTCTCGATTAGACTTGGCACTTGACTTGGATTTGCTCTTGGACTTGTCTGGAGAAGACTTGTATTGACATGACTAGATTCATGAGACTTTGCGTGGACTCAAGAACTTTAAACTTGAATCCACACTTCATTTACTCGACTTGAGAGTTGACTTAAACCTTTCTAGACTGACTTGAACCTTGACTTGAACTCGCCCTGTAGGACCTGAGAGTAGATCTGACAAGACCTGAGGTTTAACCAGACTTGGAACATCGCTCTTGGACTTGTCTTGACAAGACTTGAAGCTTGACTTGGACTTGTCTCAACTTGATCCAACTTGAGACTCGGTTCAGCTGTTCTTGGGACTCGACGAGACAAGTCTTGACTTGACTTCTTAAAACCAGACCAGATGTCTGTGTTGATTCTGCAACACATTGGATGTCCCAGGACAAAAGTGAAAAAGTAAAAAAAAAGGAGCCCGAGTGGTGTTGTGTGTTTAAAGGAGCCCGACTTGTATTGTGTATTTAAAGGAGCCCGAATGGTGTTGTGTGTTTAAAGGAGCCCGAGTTGTGTTGTGTGTTTAAAGGAGCCCTAGTGGTGTTGTGTATTTTAAGGAGCCCGAATGGTGTTGTGTGTTTAAAGGAGCCCAAATGGTGTTGTGTGTTTAAAGGAGCCCGAGTGGTGTTGTGTATTTAAAGGAGCCCGAGTGGTGTTGTGTATTTAAAGGAGCCCGAGTGGTGTTGTGTATTTAAAGGAGCCCGAGTGGTGTTGTGTGTTTAAAGGAGCCCGAATGGTGTTGTGTATTTAAAGGAGCCCGAGGTGCAAACAAGAGCTCACAGATGTGTAAGACGGCCCGTGATGCCCGTGAATAATCAGCTGTCTGTCGCCAACATGTGACTTTCCGTTGATGGCGGTTTCTTACCGTGTCGGAGGCGTTCCGGTTCCTCGGTTGTTCCGTGTTTTGTACTTTTTATTGGGCGTCACATGCAAACGGCACTAAGCGCTAACAGAGCCGACATCCAGGCTTCTGCAACCTTTGTTGCTGCAAATGGCGTCGAGGGCTCGATCACAATGGGACGTAATTGTGCAGTTTCCACAAATGTACTTGTGTTGTTAAATCAGTTGTTTTGTGGCTGACCGCCTGTTCCCTCTGTTTCTCTCTCTCTCTCCTGTTCCCTCTGTTTCTCTCTCTCTCTCCTGTTCCCTCTGTTTCTCTCTCTCTCTCCTGTTCCCTCTGTTTCTCTCTCTCTCTCCTGTTCCCTCTGTTTCTCTCTCTCTCTCCTGTTCCCTCTGTTTCTCTCTCTCTCTCCTGTTTCCTCTCTGTTTCTCTCTCTCTCTCCTTTTTCCTATCTCTCTCTCTCTCTCCCGTTCCCTTTCTCTCTCTCTCCCTCTGTCCTTATTACCCGTGTTCTGTCTCTCCCCTGTGGTTTTCCTCTCAGTCCTCTTTAGATGTGTCACAGCCGATGTGCGTGAACACAACGAGACCATTTAGTTGTTCAAGTTGTTCACAGCCGGCGGAGGTGTCGCACAGGTAGACGATGTCGGGGTTACTGTAAAGAAAACACACACACGCACAAAGACACACAACCGAAGGAGGCCACGGTGACCCCGCGGTGACCCCGTGACCCTTCCTACCAGATGCAGATTCCTCATCAAGCCCGTAAACATGAGCGATGGAGTGAGAGAAGGTAGGAGGAGAGACAGGGAGCTTTATTTTAGGCAAGAGAAGAAGAGAGGGGGGGATGGAGGGAGGGGGGTCACAACAAAGAGTCAAGGGGTGGGAGTGTTGTGGTGATGTCATCCGAAAGAGACGCCCGCCTACCCGACACCCAGCACCCTCAGCTAGCCTCACCCCGTGCACCCCGCCGACTGCTGTTCCCATAGCAACAAGACACGGAGAGGAGGAGGAGGCGGCGGGCTGGGGGGGCGGGGGGGGGGGGGGGGGGGTGAAGCAGAGAGGAAGTGTGCTAAAGATTAGGATGGAATTTTGCTGCTGCTGTCGGGATTTGACCAATCTGGTGTTGAGGCTTTAAGGTGCTCTAATTCCTTTCCCCCTCTATCACGTGCACACACACACACACACACACACACACACACACGCTCCAGGTCAGGCTGACGGGAGCTAGAAAGCATAATTTTAGCAACACACGGGAAGGCCGGGCGTTCCACGCGGGAATATTTAAACGTTCCGTGCACGATGCGATCTCGTGTCCGTTTCATGAGCTGGAGAACCAGACATTCGCGCCCCGAGAGGAAGAAGGTTATTGATTTCCGGTGACCTTGTAACTCCTCCCACCACGCCACCATTAAGCCGAGGCTTTCAGGTGTGTGTGTGTGTGTGTGTGTGTGTTCGTGCTCCCGACAGACACAATCCCATTGATTTTCTTTTGGTGACCAGATTAAATGTGTTCGTCTATTAGTTTATCGAACGTCTCGTATTGTGGAGGTTCAGTTTGACCCCCGATAAAGTTCATGTGAGGCGTCAACACGAGGCCCGGAGTGCAAAGTGTGTTTATTGCTCGTAAAATTAACAATAAATCAATCATCAATTGTTGAAAACGACTTTTCTGTCAATTGACGGCTTTATGGCCATTATACATAATCTTCTGTTTCATTCTTCTTTTTCTATCTCTACTCATCTTTTTACGTTTAAAATGAAAAGAAATCTGATTTTCCGTTTTTTTTCAGAACCCGAATATATTCTGATCCATCATTTGAGACCAAGAAAAGCTGAAAATCTTCACGATTAATCCACCATTTGGTCGTCGATAGTGTCATTTTTATCATTATTGGCCCATTTTGCAGACGCTCAGAAACCGGCTTCAACCGCTTGAATCCATCACGATGAACCTCCGACCCGTTGCACTGCTGTCAGAAATGAATGGACACCAACGGCGGGTGGAAAAGCGTAAATGTTTTGGAGCTGGAACACCAACATGGCCGCGTCCCTTTAAGACACACTGTGCTCTGTAGACGACCTCCAGAGGTCAGAGGTCAGCAGCGCTGGTGACTCGCTCTGAGTGGACCTCCTCCGCCGCTTGTGGCGGTTCTTCTCAAGGCCTTTCGTGGGCCGTGACACGTTCAAGTTCCTCTTTTCGCTACGGATATAACACAATCGGGCGGGCGAGCGGGGGTGAGATGTGTGAAGGGAACCCCATTCATCAAAAACACAGCGTTCATGAACAGATTCAGCAGAAAACCTTCAGCTTGAATAGAGATTTCCAGTCCAGGTTCCTCTTCAGAGCTCTCGGCTGTGGTGCGTTCGCTGCTTCTCTTTTGTTTCGTTTTCCGTAGTTTTTTGTTGAGGAGGCGCCGGTTGGTTTAAGGCGGTCCTCACTGGACTTCTTTCACTGCAAGGTCCTCTTAATGCGCCTTAAGCTGCTTTTTATGGCACAAAACAGGCCGGTGCATGTAGGAGATAAAGGCAATGTTCCTACTGAGCTGTTTACATGGCGCATGAGTGATATTCCCGTTCACCCGGAGCCGTGTTCGATTCCCGGTCGGCGACATCGGGTTTTGTCAAAACGTGCGAAAGTGGAACGACTCGTAGACATTTTGGTTCTTTGGTTAAAATAAAATAAATACGTGCTTAGCCTCTTTTGTAATGTTTAAAAGTTGGTGTTTTTTTCGCTTAAGACCCAATTCTGAATATCCATGTTCTCATGACTCGTATCGAATTTGAAGAAAGAAAATCATATTCTGAATTATAGTGTGCAAGTTAACGAAGCGAGAATGTATTATTATTATTTAAAGTTGATCCAATCTGAATAGTTGAGTCGGCTTATTGAAATATAATCTTGTTTTTTTTATCTATTAACACTTTACACTGTATTATTAAAATGCAAATTGAATGCAGGTTTAAATCTGCCTCCGTTTTCTGTGGAAGTTTTTACATATAAAAAGAAAACATTACATTCCCTTGATTCTGTTCACAATACAAAAAAAATCAAAAAGCCAGACAATGAAAGCTATTCATATTCACGAAGGTCACTCTTGACCTTGAGAGCTGATATTTATGATAAAA
>CM042236.1:17318428-17368428 GCA_023566465.1 Cottus gobio
TTTCCATCTTGCTTTCTTTTTAATTTGCTACCTTCTGTCCTTCCTTCCTTATTTTAGCCTTTTTCTCATGAATCTTACTTTCTTTTCTACCTCCTTTCCTTCCTTCCTACCCTCATTCATTTACTTTCTATGTGAGAGGATGAGAGAGGATGAGAGAGGATGAGAGAGGATGTGAAAGGATGAGAGAGGATGAGAGAGGATGAGAGAGGATGTGAGAGGATGAGAGAGGATGTGAGAGGATGAGAGAGGATGTGAGAGGATGAGAGAGAATGTGAGAGGATGAGAGAGGATGTGAAAGGATGAGAGAGGATGAGAGAGGATGTGAAAGGATGAGAGAGGATGAGAGAGGATGAGAGAGGATGAGAGAGGATGAGAGAGGATGAGAGAGGATGTGAGAGGATGAGAGAGGATGAGAGAGGATGTGAGAGGATGTGAAAGGATGAGAGAGGATGAGAGAGGATGAGAGAGGATGTGAAAGGATGTGAGAGGATGAGAGAGGATGAGAGAGGATGAGAGAGGATGTGAAAGGATGAGAGAGGATGAGAGAGGATGAGAGAGGATGAGAGAGGATGAGAGAGGATGAGAGGATGAGAGAGGATGAGAGAGGATGTGAGAGGATGTGAGAAGATGAGAGAGGATGAGAGAGGATGAGAGAGGATGAGAGAGGATGAGAGAGGATGTGAGAGGATGTGAGAGGATGAGAGGATGAGAGAGGATGAGAGAGGATGAGAGGATGAGAGAGGATAGAGGATGAAAGGATGAGAGAGGAGAGAGGATGAAAGAGGATGTGAAAGGATGAGAGAGGATGAGAGAGGATGAGAGAGGATGAGAGAGGATGAGAGGATGAGAGAGGATGAGAGAGGAGAGAGGATGTGAAAATAGACACAAATAGACGCTCACTTCCGATCTCACCACGTGGAAACATTAAAAACATGGCCGCCGGCGGCTCGTGAAAGGCAGAACCAGTGAGACGTACAAAGTGCCGAACACACGATCCGTCCACCAAGACTCTCCACACAGACGTAACCGGTCGATGCAGCTTTCCTCCCGTTCCCTGTTTCTCTTTTTCCCACTTTTTGATGAATTCGTCAAGTGTGCCAGTAAACAAAAGAGACAGCAGCGAGAAACAAGGCAGACAATAGCGCTGCCACATTAACAGGCATCCGCCGACGCCGACAACACTCCCGGCGAGACACGGAGAGTGGGAGGAAAAGTAAAGAGAGGGAGGGAGGGAAAGTAAAGAGAGGGAGGGAGAGAAGTAGGGAGGGATGGATGCACACCATCCAGCTGGAGGCCGGTTAGTGGAAGTCTCGAGTTCTGCAATTTGGTATTTTTCTTGAACCCGTGAGCAGGAAGTGACCATATTTGGAGTGACGTTGACGGCTCTGTCAATCACCATGTAGCCCCGCCCCCAAAGCATCCCCTGCTTTATGGTCTGTTTGACTCTAAATGAGCATAATTTACTAAATGAACATCATGCTGTATTGAAGAAGACTTGAAACTAGAGATTGAGACATAAACTCATGTTTACAATGTTTACTGAGGGAATACATCAAGAGAGAAGTAGAGTCATTTATATAGACTTCTATACAACCAGAGGAGTCGCCCCCTGGTGGTCAGGAGAGAATGCAGCTTTAACACATCAAGCATAGACTTCTATACAACCAGAGGAGTCACCCCCTGGTGATCAGGAGAGAGAATGCAGCTTTAACACATGAAGCATAGACTTCTATACAACCAGAGGAGTCGCCCCCTGGTGGTCAGGAGAGAGAATGCAGCTTTAACACATGAAGCATAGACTTCTATACAACCAGAGGAGTCACCCCCTGGTGATCAGGAGAGAGAATGCAGCTTTAACACATGAAGCATATACTTCTATACAAACAGAGGAGTCACCCCCTGGTGATCAGGAGAGAGAATGCAGCTTTAACACATGAAGCATAGACTTCTATACAACCAGAGGAGTCGCCCCCTGGTGGTCAGGAGAGAGAATGCAGCTTTAACACATGAAGCATAGACTTCTATACAACCAGAGGAGTCGCCCCCTGGTGGTCAGTAGAGAGAACGCAGCTTTAACACACGAAGCATAGACTTCTATACAACCAGAGGAGTCGCCCCCTGGTGGTCAGGAGAGAGAATGCAGCTTGAAAATGCATTGGCGGACAGGTCTGTGTGGTTATTATAAGCTAATCTGGTGAAAGAGGGGCCCGACCTTTATTATTCAGAAAAGCTGTTTGTAATAGATGATTACACGTTGTTATAAGCAGGTTATAACACTTCACAGGTATCTTCATAATGCATTATAGACACACACAGGCTTCTGAAGGCTTCTAGTGTGGACGGCCGGCGAGGCAGACGAGGGGACAGGAATTCTAAATGCTGTTGAGTTATGAAATTAAATTAAATTACATTTTCAGAGACTAAAAGCTGCTGCGGCGTTCACCTTTCTGCACCTCCAGTCTGCTTCTGTTGTAGTCTCTCTCTCTCTCTCTCTCTCTCTCTCTCTCTCTCTCTCTCTCACTGAGTCATATGAGCTTTATGAGCTTATGAAAGCCTGCAGACAGCGTTCTGCCAAGACCCAAATCAACTCATTTTTTAAATATTTTTTAGCACGCCAACACACTTGTCATGCGCTTTTGTGTTTGTGAGTCTTTTAGCCTTGAGATGACTCCTCTTCCCACCAGTCCCCTCCCCCACAGCCCTCCTCCCTCCTCTCTCTCTCTCCCTCTCTCTCTCTCTCTCAAGAGAGAGGACAAACAAAACAAAAACACACAGGGCCAAAGTTCCTCCTCGGTTCCTGCAGCTTCCTCAAATCTCCCGCTCCATCTTCACTTGAAATGAGTTGTTTTCGTGGCTGATGAGTCAAGAGTCTTTTTCACCGCCGGATCAAAAACACTCCGCCGCCCGAGCCTTTTTATTTGTGTTCTTCTACGACAATCTCCTTCAGCGCGCCTCGCTTTCTTCCTGCTGCCTGCGAGGTGGAGTGTTTTAAGAGGAAATGCAGCATATGATTGGGCTCTTACCGGCCTTGTTACTCGCCGGCTTTTGAGCATCATCGTCGTTGTTGTTGTTGTTTACTCGCCGCTAAGCGGCCTCGTCTGCTCCGTGGCGCTGCGGCGGCTCCACCAGCGGTGATTTTCACCGGTGTCTGGGAAAACTGTGTTTGTTTTAAATTAGCGGCGCTGTTGTTTGAAGAGCAGCTCAGTCGGCCATTTTGGGGGCAAATGAGGCGCTCCGGCGCCCCGGTGGCGACCCACGGGGCACTTTCTCACCCCGTTTTCTTTCTGCGTGAAACAGCAGTTTTGATTTAAATGAGCTTGTTAGTCCCACCGAGACGCGGAGAAGAAAAGTTTCCCCGGCTGCCGCTACGAGCCTTTAACAACTTTCCGTCTTCGTGTTGTTGTTTTTTTCCTCGTTAGCTGAAACAGAAAAGAGCGTCGATAACAAAACGACAGACAACGCAGCGCATAGTCACATCGTAAACATTTATTGAGGAGCACAAGATGGCTTCTGAAGGAAGCGTTCAACTCGTGCATTTATGGAGGAAGTGAGAATGAGCCTTTGTCCATGTTTGGAGACACGTTCTCTGTTTTTGTTCTCTAACCGCCGGAATATGTGAAGGAACGGTCCATCAAAAATGTATACCGGGGCTCAGCGGTTAAGATTGTGTTGTCAATGTCTTGTTTTTGTTTTCTGACACTATTTTTTTCCAGCAAGCATGGTAGCATGCATTTTTCTAGCTAGCATGATAGCATGCATTTGTTCTAGTTAGCATGGTAGCATGCATTTTTTCTAGCTAGCATGGTAGCATGCATTTTTCTAGCTAGCATGGTAGCATGCATTCTTTCGTGCTAGAATGGTAACATGCTTTTTTTTCTAGCTAGCATGGTAGCATGCATTTTTTCTAGCTAGCATGGTAGCATGCATTTTTCTAGCTAGCACGATAGCATGCATTTTTTTCTTGCTGGAATGATAACATGCTTTCTTTCTAGCTAGCATGGTATCATGCATTGTTTTAGCTAGCATGGTAGCATGCATTTTTTCTAGCTAGCATGGTATCATGCACAGTAGTTCAAGCTTCTTCAAGCAAAATGTTTCCCAAAAGCTGGCTAAATATGAGCTAAAATCGAGCTTTTTCACAAAGCTGCGTCACGTTGTAGCTTTGTCCAAAATCTGCTGCAACATTTTCCCCCCAAAACACAGGAGACAGAGTTTTTGCGAACGCATGTTAGATCCCGGAGGTTCCCGTGTGACCTGCATGCCGACCTGTACATGAACTACATGTGCCTCTCTTTAGGCCCTACGTCCACATCGCCTCTGACCCGAAGCGACCTCATTTCTTTTCATTCGATTGAACCGGCGTGTGTCCGCTATGCTGTAAAAAATATTGTAAAAAAAAAAAAAGATGAAAAAATGGCAATCAGACTCGGGCGGGCGTTGGACTCGGACAGCTATGAATAAATTACTGATTAATTACAGGAAGTGGAAGATAAAAGAACCCGGGACTTTAATGCTCGCTCAGAGCTCTCCGGCTGGAGCGGTTCTGCACGTCGAACCTCGCAAAGTGGATATCTGTGGATCAGCGTAATCCTTTCTGTTTTATTATTGTCATCCTCTGGCGTCACACGCCGGTTCCTAAGTGGCGTTCGAGAGGCTTCTTCAGCCCGGCGGGGATAAAATTCCTCGAGCAAACACGAGTCTGAGCATCTCTGGCACGAAAAGGAAACCCTCGCTCCAAATGCACCGGCCTCCAGAAATCCATATTGCAAATGATTTAAATGCTCTCGGGTGAGCGAGGAGCCAGAACTCCAGTCAGCTTTTCCTTTAATAATATCCTCGGATCAGTTGTTTCTGGCCCCGAAAGCATTACGTGGTGTCGCCGTTGTGCGTCACGTGGAATCCATTTGGCGGTTTGACCCAGGTGTTGTGCGTTCGGGCTTTTTGCTCCCCGACCGGGGACGGTCTGGGGAATATCAGGCGCCACTGTTGGTTTAATGTGTTTGGAGTTAATAACCGGATGAGTGGATGAGCTGGGGAGGTGGAGGAGGGGGGGTGTGGGGGGGGGGGGGGGGTGATTGGAGCAATTTGGCATTTTGTGCTGAAAAAGAGAGAGAAAGAGATGGAGGGAGCGATAAAGAGAGAATGAGACAAAGAGAGCCAGAGGGGTAAACAGAAAATGGTCCTTTTGCTAAAACACAACCTTAAGCGCCATGACGGGTGTGTGTGTGTGTGTGTGTGTGTGTGTGTGTTTTGGAAGGGGACACATGATGTCATTTATCTTAATGATACAGCCTGCCCACATGAGCCGCCGAGACACACACACACACACACACACACACACACACACAAGTTCACACAGAATAAGTTTAATGTCTTCATTAACGGACGATATCCTGCATGAGCGTCGCCGTGCACAGCAACGCCCGGGAATTATTCAAGACGGAACAAATAATGAAACACAAAAATAAGACACAATTCGAGGGAAAGAAACGTTGTGAAGGTTTGAAACGTGTTGTGTGTAATCATGAGGGCATTAACGCAGCATATTATAAGTCATATAATATATATTAGCACATGAGAGAGAATTCCAGCTCCAGAATAAACATATTTCCCAAACGGTGGAACTCTTCCTTTATGGGTCCTGCGTGGCACATTTCAGGGTTTATGATATTCATAACTGTTTTATTGGGCGTACGATCACCTGAAAATAGGAACGGTCGTGTTTTCATTAGCTTCATATCTACGTGATTATTATCTACGTTATTATGGTCTGGATGCAACGTCAGCTAGACTCACCTGAGCTTTATGAGGCTGTTATCAATAAATATAACGATGCGATCGTATTTTAATATTACTCAGTAATGTTCAGTATAAATTTAATGTAGTTCTGAAATATGATCTTTTTGTCTGTAGAAAACTGGAAAGTAATTGCAATTGAAATATTGGCGAGGAACTAATATCTAACTGGTCCCAGTGAGATATGTTCTTCATATCTATGACAATATTCTTATGAATGAATATCCACGTGCTGCACAACCTGCAACCTGCAGTCAGCTGCACAACCTGCAACCTGCAGCCGGCTGCACAACCTGCAACATGCAGCCGGATGCACAACCTGCAACATGCAGCCGGATGCATACCCTGCAGCCGGCTGCACAACCTGCAACATGCAGCCGGATGCACAACCTGCAACATGCAGCCGGATGCACAACCTGCAACATGCAGCCGGATGCATACCCTGCAGCCGGATGCACAACCTGCAACATGCAGCCGGATGCACAACCTGCAACATGCAGCCGGATGCATACCCTGCAGCCGGCTGCACAAGCTGCAACCTGCAGCCGGATGCACAACCTGCAACATGCAGCCGGATGCACAACCTGCAACATGCAGCCGGATGCATACCCTGCAGCCGGCTGCACAAGCTGCAACCTGCAGCCGGATGCACAACCTGCAACATGCAGCCGGATGCACAACCTGCAACATGCAGCCGGATGCACAACCTGCAACATGCAGCCGGCTGCACAAGCTGCAACCTGCAGCCGGATGCACACCCTGCAGGTTGCAGCTTGTGCAGCCGGCTGCAGAGATGGAAAGACTAAAGGACCGCCTGTCGGGAAAAATAAATCAAAT
Source organism: Cottus gobio (assembly GCA_023566465.1). Lineage (NCBI taxonomy): Eukaryota > Metazoa > Chordata > Actinopteri > Perciformes > Cottidae > Cottus > Cottus gobio. The sequence continues at coordinate 17,325,062 of CM042236.1, forward strand.
CTGGGAACGGCTGATTGACAGCTGATCTCCGGGGAAACAGTGTTTAGACCGACGCGGAGAATGTCGAAGATCTGCACCAATATATATATATAAAACCCACCTTCAAAACAAAAACAAATGACACCTAAAATATAATTGACATCAGAACCATAATCTCCCGATTTGTTTTTGTGATAGCGAAAGAAAAAGCGATAAATCCAGTGATTATTTTTTGGCGGCAAAGAGCCCGGAGATAAAAGGCGCCGCCGGGCGGATTACAGCATTTGATTTCCGATCACTGCTCAGATGAAAATCTCCCAGCATGCCCCCCGGGGCCGCTCCACCGCCGCCGCCCCCTCCTCCCCCAACCCGGTAACAATGGCAGAACATCCGCTTTGAAAGCGGCGAGCCAACTCGATCCTCTCGCTCGTCTCTGGCAACGCCGGGCGAGCTCGCCGCCGCCCGCCCGAGACAATTATCGGCTCTAATGGATGCAGTTGAGACGGAGGACGCTCGCCGTCCTTCACCGGGAAGCCGAGCGGGCCAATTACATGTCCGTTAACTTGGCGGCAGCGTCTTCCACCCAGGCCCCAATTAGCAGCTGCAGGTGGATCTTTAATGGGAGCCCCCCCCCCCCCCCCCCCATGTTTTCTGCATGCCTCAGCGACGGAGCGAGTTGCTCGGCTATGAGCGAAGTTGCAGAGTCGGGATTTAAAATAAATAAATATAAATAAATAAAAGTGTTTCTCCCCTCCGAGCTCTTCGGGGTCAGCAAGAAAGCGGCTTTGATTCTTGTGTTGTCTCTCTCTCAGCGAGGGGGGGGTAAAGGGGGGTAAAGGGGGGTAAAGGGGGGGGCGACGCTGGTGCGGTTCCACCAGAAGTAAACCGGCGGATTGAGCGGATCTGCTGGACCGGTTCCTGCGCCGGCCCGGATTAGAGCCCGTCGGAGATGAAAGCCGTCCGCTCATCCTCTCCCTGTTTGTCCATCTGACAATCTGTTTCTTTATTGCGCCGTCAAATCCTGAATGTGTTCCCTGTCATCCTCCCCCCCTCCCCCGCCTCCCCCCCCCCCTCCTCTTTCCCTGCTGTCACTCAGCGGCTCTTTGACAGGCATGAATTATACACATTCAGGGGCTGCACAGAACAGCGGTGGGGGCGGGGAGTCGGGGGGAGGTGGGGGGGTTCGCATCCCGCAGCCACCCGGAGCAGGAATTTAGTTTAGTTCACGTGGGAGGTCGAAAAGGTGTGGAGGGGAAGGAGAGGGCAGCGGAGGGATGGAGGGAGACAGGAAGTCAAGGCGCTGGCTGCAGCCGGCAGCGGGTGAGGAGGCCGAGGGTTCACCCTCCCTCCCTCACCCCGTTTAATAAACCATGCAGCCAACTGCAGGACTGCAGGGCATTAATCTGCAGGTTCAGACCCGCAAGATAAATCATAAAAATATGAGACAAAACACTTCTTTACGAACTACACCGGATCATTTTACGTCCACAGATCTCTAAATATTATTAAAATGAATATTGTTTGGGGCTAACTGGCCACAAACTACAGCCTCAGTAAATACAAAAAAATTATGATTCTTCATTTGAACACGATTCTTACTGAATGGAGCTTGAACGCATTGCAATGTAACTCAATGCAACCTCCACACGTTAGCTGTTAGCTCCTGTTAGCTCCTGTTAGCTCCAGCAGCTACCTATAGAGCTGCTTGTTGTTCACTATGTGGCATCATCAGAGAGAAGCAATGCCTCTCAATGAACCCCAGGTGTGCTGTAGTTTGCACGTGTGCAGCAGTGATGTACGCATCGGCTAACGGTTAGCACGTAAAGCAGCGACGTGTTAGCTCCCACGACGCCTCCCCTGATGCTACGCTTCCTGTCGAACTCCAGCAGCACAACACAATAAGAGAATCCAATTAAAAATGTGTCTGAGAAGAGGAGAACGTCTCCTGAACAGACTGCAGTGAAACCTCCGCTAATGAAAGTCTGTAAAGTCGATTAGTCGCCGCTTAAGCTCAGATGACCCGTCCACCTGTTCTCTGGACACTCGGATGTTCCCTCTAAAAACTGTAAATTACATTAAAAAGATATTAAATAATTAAATGCGCAAAGAAAGTAAAGTTGGCTGCAGGAGCTGAAACACCGACACGAGACCGAAGGAGCTCCTCCTCGGCACGCCGGCGCCTCTGCAGCCTGCAGCCCGCAGCCCGGGGCCCGAGGGCCCGTGAGTCGACCTGTTGTTGGAGGAGGCAGGCGTGTTGACAGAGCGCGGCGCCGTGGGTCCTCACTCAGTCAAAGGCCCCCTTCAGCAGCCATGAAGCATTTATGAACAGGCATCTCCCTCCCCTGCTCTCTATTCCACTCACCTCATCTCCTCCTCTTCCTCTTCTTCCTCTTCTTCTCTCTCTCTCCCTTCTTTTTTTCACTCTGCCGTTCTTTTCCACGTCGTCTTCCGTCCGCCTCGCTCTCATACTCCTTCTGTTCCACACACATCAGCGTCGAATAGATTTTCTCTGTGTGTGTGTGTGTGTGTGTGTGTGTGTGTGTGTGTGTCCCTCCTCAACAGCACAAGCAGAGTGTAACTCCCCGTTCGGAGCCCTCTCGGCCTTCAGGTAAATGTTTGTGCTGCGAGTGAAGAGACACACAGATTGATGGAAGGAGTTTATTCTTTTTCTTTTTTTTCCTTCTCTGAAGGTTGTCGTTCAGGTGTGTGCGTACCTGAGAGCGTCGCTCTGTAAATACACAAACAAACAAAAAAGCCCTCATGCTGACGTGCGCTTAAAATAATATGCACGCTCCTGTTGGCTTTCTGCGAGTGTGTGGACTCCTAAACAGGTGCAGGGAGTGTGTGTGTGTGTGTGTGTGTGTGTGTGTGTGTGTGTGTGTGTGTGTGTGTGTGTGTGTGTGTGTGTGTGTGTGTGTGTGTGTGTGTGTGTGTGTGTGTGTGTGTGTGTGTGTGTGTGTGTGTGTGTGTGTGTGTGTGTGTGTGAGGTCCACTCTCCGCTGCTCTTTGATCCTCGGCCTGACAGCCCACCACCTGGGACGATCCGTCACACGCCGTCATGTACGCCGCGGGAATCATAACACACAGCGGGGCTCTAACCGCCGGCCTTCCCCCCTCACACATTACACACACTGTCAGCATCTTTAGAGTCTTTAGCATCTTTAGCGTCTTTAGCATCTTTAGTGTCTTTAGAGTCTTTATCATCTTTAGCGTCTTTAAAGTCTTTAGCGTCTTTAGAGTCTTTAGCATCTTTAGAGTCTTTAGCATCTTTAGCGTCTTTAGCGTCTTTAGCATCTTTCGAGTCTTTAGCATATTTAGCATCTTTACAGTCTTTAGCGTCTTTAGCGTCTTTAGAGTCTTTAGTTTCTTTAGCGTCTTTAGCTTCTTTAGCATCTTTAGCGTCTTTAGAGTCTTTAGTTTCTTTAGCGTCTTTAGCGTCTTTAGCATCTTTAGAGTCTTTAGTTTCTTTAGAGTCTTTAGTTTCTTTAGCGTCTTTAGCGTCTTTAGCATCTTTAGAGTCTTTAGTTTCTTTAGCGTCTTTAGCGTCTTTAGCATCTTTAGAGTCTTTAGTTTCTTTAGCGTCTTTAGCGTCTTTAGCATCTTTAGACTCGTTAGAGTTTTTAGCGTCTGGACCTGACAGGAGGAAATAAAATGTGAAAAATATGAATTTTCTCTGGTATTGTTATCAATTATATTATTGTTTGATAAATCCACTCTTCAGTCTTCTGCAGGCGTTTTGTTTTCAAGAGAATGTTCACGCTCAAATAAAAACCCTTGACTTCAAACTTCAGAGATAAAAGAAAAAGAAAGATTTGGGGATAAAAGAAAGTGAGAGAGGTCGTAGGATTAAACGAGTTTATGTAATTTGAGGGTTTTGAGGATTTCAATCGGATTTGGTTTCTCAACTTTCATTAGAACTGATTTTCAGTTTAATAACACTCAGTACTCTTACCGTTGATCCTTAAGCGTGCTAACATTTATTTAGCTTTCCGTTCACAGTCAGGGTCACCACTGAGACCTCAGAGTTTCATCACGACGATGAAAAGAAAAGACCACGCTGAAGGGTTTAACTTCCTGTTCTGTGTAACATCCGTATCGCTTTGGTGACCTACATGGAATGAATTGTATGATTTTCTATTTATTTCCTGGACCCAGTGATCGTCTGTCAGCCGTGACTAATTCCCTCTCTTATCTCGGCGCCTTCAACTCGTGGAAGCTGGTGTGAGGCGCTCGGCGCTAAATGAAAGCGGGTCGTCGGAGAGGCGCGCTCAGGGTTTAGTGGAGCGACACCCGGAGCTGCCGTTTCACGCCGGAGAAGAAAACCTTCTGAGCCGGGAGTTACTACGACACGGGCGTCTGAATCCTGAACGGCCGCGGTCGCCGGAGGACTCAGATCCATCACGCTGCCGGCTCCTCAGAGAGGGATCCGGATGCCAAATGTGCTCCAGATGCTCACTGCTGGGTTTTCAATAAGAAGCACCGCGGGGCAGGTGTCACGAGGGCCGAGCGGCATCCAGCCGCCGGGTGGACTCCGTTCCCCAAAAGCAACAACGGAGACCCCAACAACAGCAGATGTAAACAATGCTGCACTCGGCTCGTTTCTGGACAAATAAGTGAACAGATGAGCGGCGCCGGAGGCAGACGGGCCGGAGATTATGCAGCTGCAGCAGCTGGAGGGGAAGAAGAAGAAGAAGGAAGAGGAGGAGGAGGAGGAGGAGGAGGAGGAGGAGGAGGAGGAGAAGAAGAAGAAGGAGAAGGAGAAGGAGAAGGAGAAGAAGAAGGAGGAGGAGGAGGGCTCACCTGGGGGAAGATGCATGCACCTTGTTAACCTAGTCAATAAGCAAATTATTTATATAAATAATATAAAATATGAATGCAAAATGCAACGAATACAATGTATTATTAAGACTATTGTAGGTTTTAAATAAAAATACAGATTCTGAGAAAATAAATCAGATTTTCTTAGATTAAAGTGGTAAATTTACAAGAAAGAAAACTCAAATATATATAATTTTGGACATTGTGAGTTTTCCTCTCTGAATATCTCGCCCCTCCACCAGCTCGTGGAGACTATGGGATGAAATATTGATAAAAGATAATTTATCGCTCCAATATGGCTGCTGGTCTTTGCTGAAACATCCCAGAATAAGCCAGCGTCTCCGGTCTCCTCTTCCAGAGACTCACACCACGGATTAGTGTGTGTGTGTGTGTGTGTGTGTGTGTGTGTGTGTGTGTGTGTGTGTGTGTGTGTGAGAGAGAGAGAGAGAGAGAGAGAGAGAGTGAGTGAGTGAGTCAGCAACTTAGTGAGCCTTCTCTTGCTCATTTAAAAGGTTTTCAAGGATGTTTAAACTGCAAAATAAAGCTTTTTTATATATTTTTATAAGTGTGCTGATAATCAATTCTTTGTATTTTCTACGTCACTTCGATGTTTCATTTTTATTTTCCTCTGCTCATCACTAAATCGGCCTTTACACACACCGATGACAACAATAATAATAATAATAATAATAATAATTCAAACGTATATAGTGCTTTTCCAGACACACAAAGACGCTAAAGATGAGCGTGACGAGTAAACACAACAAGACAAATGTGAATATTTGTCATCAAAACTACTCAGAAATGTGAATAATTGCTTTTTATTGAGTTTCCTTTTCTTTTTGCAAAATGCTCTCTGTTTATGTCTCACGCTTTTATTGTGAAAGGTAAGAACAAAAAGAGTGAACTAGTGGATGAACCAGTGAGCTCTCTCTCCCTCCCTCTCTTCTCTCTCTTCCCTCTCTCTCCCTCCCTCTCTTCTCTCTCTCTCCCTCTCTCTCCTCCCCCCCCCCCCCTCTCTCTCTCATGTCTCATCCTTAACATTCACTCAGCGTCTTCAGTGTCGACAGGTGATGCCACGGAGATGAATAGAGAAACTGCTCTTTGTTGCTCCTCCTGCTCACTCTCCCCCCTCTCTCTCCCTCCTCCCCCCTCCCTCTCTCTCTCCCCAGGCTGCTGTTTTGTCACGTTTTACACAAGGAAAGCCGCCCTTGAAGCCCAGAATGCACTGCACAACATAAAGACCTTAACAGGGGTGAGTGCGTGTCCTGGATTCTTCCTCTGCCTACTTTTCTTTTCTAATCACACACTCACAGCAGCACCCTGAGGCGGCCCCGCCCCGCCCGACCTGTGTGTGTGTGTGTGTGTGTGTGTGTGTGTGTGTGTGTGTGTGTGTGTGTGTGTGTGTGTGTGTGTGTGTGTGTGTGTGTGTGTGTGTGTGTGTGTGTGTGTGTGAATACACTAGTTGGTATGAGCATCAGTGGGACGTGCGGCTGCCACAGCGAGCAGGTGGGTGAAGGACGCCGGCCGTGGTTGCCTTTTATTTTGGTGGCCAACCAGGAAGTTGCAACAATGTTGCAGGAAATAAAATCTCACATTCTTATAAATACTGACATGTTCGGTTCAGGACGATAACGCACCATTTGGGATTTTATTTTGAAGGAGCAAAGAGCTTAAAGTTCGGTTTACATTCCCCTGGAGGCGGGGCTTACTGGGGTATTTTATGTGGTCGAAGCAAAAACTATGTATTGACTTCAAGACAGGAAGTGCAAAAACGCTGACTTGTTGGTTTTAGGACTTGGAGCCGTCGTGAGTGTTTTGGCTTCACCTCAAAGTGATGACATCACGATGTTCGTCTTCCCTAACCAGCTGCATCGTCCACGTCTTCTTCTTCTTCTTGTCCCCCCTTCTTTCAGCACATTGTCGCCTTTTACCACCCCCCACTGGTGATACGTGGAATTGCATGAAACCAAATAGTCACACCAGTGGTCAGACGCAGTCATCGCATCAGCCAGCCGAGCGAGCAGGAGAAGTCTGTGTTCAGCCGAAGGAAGAAAACATTTTTATTATCGGAACTAGAATATTAATATCATGTGTTCCCGTTCTCAGTGGAATGATATGGTGGTTTAATTATCAAGGCATTGCTCTGCAGCTCTGCATCCGCCCATCTTTACGCTGTGGCGATGCCTTTTCCCTTCACTCCGCTCTCCCCATTGTTCCGTCCGGCGGCTCGGGGGAGCGATGGAGGAAGAGGAAGAGGAAGCTGGCTCCTGGCTCCTGGCTCCTGGCTCCTGGCTCCTGGCTCTCGGAGCCCTGGGTGGATGTTTAACGGCCCCCAGGCGCCTCCTGCTCGGGCTGTTGGCCGCCGCTCCCCCGCCTCTCCTCTTGGCGGCGCCGGCTAGCTGGAATCCCATCAGTTGGGCGCCGGCTACCCGCTCGCCCCCCCCCCCCCCACCCTCCCCGGGCCGGACCGGGCGGACGCCGTGGATCCCTCAAGAGCCGCGAACACGGGATTTGTGCTCGGGTTCCCGACTCGGAGCCGTTTGTTTTTCTGCACAGAGTCACCGTGTTAATTGCATCGTGGAGTAAGTGTGTTGCATTCTGGGACGTCTCCCCGCGCCGCGAGGGCTTCATCACTTATCCCTTTGTTGGAGGTGTGAAGCGGCCCGGGGGAGGAGCGGTTTCAGGATTATAGGAACATGAAATCGCCTTCTTCAGCACCACAACAGTCTCCTCCTCCTCCTCCTCCTCCTCCTCTTCCTCTTCCTATCTGCTGCTCGTGTTCGAGGCCTTTTGAAGGCGAGGCGCCACGCGTTTCGGATCGCAGGCGCTCGCGACGGCGTTCGTGGAACAAAGTCAAGGGTTCTGCAACCTTCAACGAGATTAATTAAATTCGAATTCATTCATTAATTACAGAAAGAAAGTTGTGTCTTCATATCTGCCTCTCGAGCCCAAGGTTGCAGCTCTAATCCAAGAATAGGATTTAAACCTTTTACATCACTTAAAAAAAAGAGGAAAAGGTCAAAATGTCGGCGTCAAAAGGCCGACGCAAAATAAGATCCTAACGACCAAATATTAATATGTTGTTTTCACCGTGAGAACATTTTAATTATTTTCTGTAAACTAAAGGAATAATGGGCACTGCAGGGCTCCGTAATCCAGCAGCACTGCCCCTAGTGGACACCGGAGGTAACAGCATCTGTTTGCCTCACATGTCAAACGTGCAAAACGCTTCAATCTGGTGCAAAAAAAAGGCAAGAAAATATTATTTTTAAAGTCAGGGCTCAAGATTTGAAGCCTGATTTCAGAACATTGAAGACGTCTTCAACCAAATAAATTCTTTGTCCATGAACATTAATTGTTGACGAGTTGATTTAATCAGATCTGTAAAACGGAGTTTCTCTTCAAAGAAAAACACCACTTTGAATCTTGTGTTGGTTATTGTCTTGGAAAGAAATAAAATAAAAATACTTATCCACTAAAGAAATATACGCCAATTAAGACGCCAATGACCAGAATGCATTATGTTCAAAGATTTGAACATAGATTTGTGTTTAATGTTTCTATGGGGACATTTTTATTCTTCCTGGTTCTGAGAGTTTATTTTTTTGGGCTCCAGAGTTTATTATAGCTTCATGAAAGGAGCTGAGGTTCAACTACCGAACTTCAGAAAGAGAGGGAAAGATAAAACTCACACCTTTGCCAAAAACTGAGACAAAATGATTGAAACTCCTTTAAATGAAAGAGTCCTAAACGTCCCCAGTCAGGCTCCAGGATTAAAAGACGGAGCTCCTGGCGGTGAGATTAAATGCTTTACTGGGAGTACTGGAGAACTCAGCCTCCCAGTAAACTGATCCTGGCAGAGAGGAAAATTAAAACTGTCCATTACAACCCGGACGCTGACGAGCAGCACAATATGTCCGTAATTAAACCTGCATCATATTCATCATGTCGGCGCTGACGTCCCATTTTTTAATAAACGTCCAGTATTGACGGACGGATGCGGCACCAATAAACGCACCGCGCTCCCACATGCAGGATCAATACCGGCATAATGCCGGATCAGTAAGTGGTCCGTAATCTTTTAACCGGGTTTAAACCGTCCGCACCTCAGCTCGGAATATATATAAAAAAAAAGCAGAACACAGGTGAGGGGAGGTGTCAGCTGGAGGCTGAGGATGAGGATGGGGAATTAATTGCCAGGCGAGGCGAGACAAAAGGCAGAGCTGACAGGGCGAGAGAGAGAGAGGGAGAGAGAGGGAGAGAGGGAGGGAGAGAGGGAGGAAATTGAGCGGGAGGTTAGCGGAGTGACGGGCAGATGGACAGGGGAGAAAAAAAGAGGTGGAGTGGAGCACTCCAGCACGCTCGAGGGCAAAGCAATAAAACGGGCCGCAGTTAAAAACCAATACCTGCTTATTAACTTCCCCACTCTCCTGGCTTGTAAAAAGCCAGCAGAAATATGTTTGTATTGGCGCCCTTCCTCCTCCCTCTCTCTCTCTCTCTCTCTCTCTCTCTCTCTCTCTCTCTCTCTCTCTCTCTCTCTCTCTCTCTCTCTCTCTCTCTCTCTCTCTCTCTCTCTTGCTTTCTCGCCCAAACAGGAAGAGAGATGCAATCAGAGTGGAAAGCTGGACGGCGACCAAATTGGAGGAAAAAAAAAAGAGAAGAAAGGAAAAGGGCAGCGGTATTGGCAGCGGCAGCCATGTTGGTTTAGGGCAGTGGTTCTCAAACTTTTTTTGTCAAGCCCCACTTTGGAGGACGAAAAATGTTCGGGCCCCACCGCCCCTACAAAATTGTAACAAAATGGTCCATGCTGAATTTTTATTGAAATAACGACATTTTGTGACTCCTCTATCTGTGCTTTTATTAATAATAGAACAAAGAAAATGTAAATCACTTTCATGTAAACCAGATTGCTCCATCGGACAAAAACAAATAAAACGTGTAATCACTTTGTTAGAACAATACAAAGTTGTGCAAAAAAAGAACTAATATTTGGCAAAAATAGCTCATTGTAATAGCCTAATTAACATGTTTTGTACTGAATATCTTTTCAGGAAAATAACAATAAAGTTCAACCTGTGAAAAACTAAATAAAACCAGTTAAAAATATTTGGCAATAGAGAGTTTTACACTGCATATCTTTTCAAGACAACAATAACGTGCAACCGGTGCAAAACAAAACTAAATTAGTGCAGATATGAGCCTGCTTTCCACTACAAATCTTTGTAAAACGGGGTTGTAGATTTGATACGGCCACTCTCAATTCATGCTCAAAGTTGAGCTTCGATCTGTATTTTGTTTTGAGAGAGGCAACAGCAGAAAAGCCGATCTCACAGAGGAAGCTCTGCGCGTCATCACTGCCGTCCGGCCGGTTTGAATCAAACAGTTGCTGATCCACCTGAAGCAGCGCTGGCAGCGGCCGTCATTCAGACGCTGTTGTGCGGCTACGGATGATATTATGAACCCGGACACGGGGGCGTTTGATGGTCCGACATTAAAGGGACTTCCACAAGAAGTTTAAAGCAGAACTAGTGGTTAGTTTAATGGTGGATGGGGGGAACGGTACTGTTTTTACTGAGATAAGCCACAGAGATAAACCCCGCCCCCTTCAAGGGGCGCGTAAAGCCAGTAGCGAATGACGCGAATTAACCACATAAAGTCGAGCGACTAAACTCACGCGTGTAACACACCATTAGGTCTACAAGTGTGAGTCGCAACTCGCAAAAGGATCTGTCGCGGCCGCGCATGCGGAACCGTAACGGTGTAATTTAAACCACAGATTTGAAAATGTGAAATGCATTCTGGGATATTGGCTGTCTCAAGTACACACAAGTCTCATCCTATGCATCCCCGGTAAAATGGGCGGATCAAATCACATCCGGGCATTTTCACAATTATTTAAAATAAAAAAATAAAAAAAAATCTACATTTCCCCAACCCTCTCGCACCCCACCTGTAATACCTCCGCGCCCCACTAGAGGGTCGCGCCCCACAGATTGAGAACCACTCGTTTAGGGGCAGGAGGGTTGAGTGGCCATGTTTTTATTATTTTTTTTAGCAGGCTATTAAGTAAAGAGGGGGTAAATATCTCCCTCTAAACGAGTTTAAGCAAGGTACTTGGTTGTGTTTCGGCAACAAAGGTACTTGGTTGTGTTTCGGCAACAAAGGTACTTGGTTATGTTTCGGCAACAGAGGTACTTGGTTGTGTTTTGGCAACAAAGGTACTTGGTTATGTTTCGGCAACAAAGGTACTTGGTTATGTTTCGGCAACAGAGGTACTTGGTTGTGTTTCGGCAACAAAGGTACTTGGTTGTGTTTCGGCAACAGAGGTACTTGGTTATGTTTCGGCAACAAAGGTACTTGGTTGTGTTTCGGCAACAAAGGTACTTGGTTATGTTTCGGCAACAGAGGTACTTGGTTATGTTTCGGCAACAAAGGTACTTGGTTGTGTTTCGGCAACAAAGGTACTTGGTTGTGTTTCGGCAACAGAGGTACTTGGTTGTGTTTCGGCAACAAAGGTACTTGGTTATGTTTCGGCAACAGAGGTACTTGGTTATGTTTCGGCAACAAAGGTACTTGGTTGTGTTTCGGCAACAAAGGTACTTGGTTATGTTTCGGCAACAGAGGTACTTGGTTGTGTTTCGGCAACAAAGGTACTTGGTTATGTTTCGGTAACAATGGTACTTGGTTAAGTTTCGGCAACAAAGGTACTTGGTTATGTTTCGGCAACAAAGGTACTTGGTTGTATTCCGGCAACAAAGGTACTTGGTTGTGTTTCAGCAACAGAGGTACTTGGTTATGTTTCGGCAACAAAGGTACTTGGTTGTATTCCAGCAACAAAGGTACTTGGTTGTGTTTTGGCAACAAAGGTACTTGGTTGTGTTTTGGCAACAAAGGTACTTGGTTGTGTTCGGCAAAAAAGGTACTTTGTTGTGTTTCGGCAACAAAGGTACTTGGTTGTGTTTTGGCAACAAAGGTACTTTGTTGTGTTTCGGCAACAAAGGTACTTGGTTGTGTTTTGGCAACAAAGGTACTTGGTTGTGTTTCGGCAACAAAGGTACTTGGTTGTGTTTCGGCAACAAAGGTACTTGGTTGTGTTTCGGCAACAAAGGTACTTGGTTGTGTTTTGGCAACAAAGGTACTTGGTTGTGTTTCGGCAACAAAGGTACTTGGTTGTGTTTCGGCAACAAAGGTACTTGGTTGTGTTCTGGCAACAAAGGTACTTGGTTAGGTTTTGGCAACAAAGGTACTTGGTTGTGTTTCAGCAACAGAGGTACTTGGTTATGTTTCGGCAACAATGGTACTTGGTTGTATTCCAGCAACAAAGGTACTTGGTTGTGTTTTGGCAACAAAGGTACTTGGTTGTGTTTCAGCAACAGAGGTACTTGGTTATGTTTCGGCAACAAAGGTACTTGGTTGTATTCCAGCAACAAAGGTACTTGGTTGTGTTTTGGCAACAAAGGTACTTGGTTGTGTTTCGGCAACAAAGGTACTTGGTTGTGTTTCGGCAACAAAGGTACTTGGTTGTGTTTCGGAAACAAAGGTACTTGGTTGTATTCCGGCAACAAAGGTACTTGGTTGTGTTTTGGCAACAAAGGTACTTGGTTGTGTTTCGGCAACAAAGGTACTTGGTTGTGTTTCGGCAACAAAGGTACTTGGTTGTGTTCCGGCAACAAAGGTACTTGGTTAGGTTTTGGCAACAAAGGTACTTGGTTGTGTTTCGGCAACAGAGGTACTTGGTTGTGTTTCGGCAACAAAGGTACTTGGTTGTGTTTTGGCAACAAAGGTGCTTTGTTGTGTTTCGGCAACAAAGGTACTTGGTTGTGTTTTGGCAACAAAGGTACTTGGTTGTGTTTCGGCAACAAAGGTACTTGGTTGTGTTTTGGCAACAAAGGTACTTGGTTGTGTTTCGGCAACAAAGGTACTTGGTTGTGTTTCGGCAACAAAGGTACTTGGTTGTGTTTCGGAAACAAAGGTACTTGGTTGTATTCCGGCAACAAAGGTACTTGGTTGTGTTTTGCAACAAAGGTACTTGGTTGTGTTTCGGCAACAAAGGTACTTGGTTGTGTTCCGGCAACAAAGGTACTTGGTTGTATTCCGGCAACACAGGTACTTGGTTGTGTTTTGGCAACAAAGGTACTTGGTTGTGTTTTGGCAACAAAGGTACTTGGTTGTGTTCGGCAAAAAAGGTACTTTGTTGTGTTTCGGCAACAAAGGTACTTGGTTGTGTTTTGGCAACAAAGGTACTTGGTTGTGTTTTGGCAACAAAGGTACTTGGTTGTGTTTCGGCAACAAAGGTACTTGGTTGTGTTTCGGCAACAAAGGTACTTGGTTGTGTTTCGGCAACAAAGGTACTTGGTTGTGTTTCGGAAACAAAGGTACTTGGTTGTATTCCGGCAACAAAGGTACTTGGTTGTGTTTTGGCAACAAAGGTACTTGGTTGTGTTTCGGCAACAAAGGTACTTGGTTGTGTTCCGGCAACAAAGGTACTTGGTTGTATTCCAGCAACAAAGGTACTTGGTTGTGTTTTGGAAACAAAGGTACTTGGTTGTATTCCGGCAACAAAGGTACTTGGTTGTGTTTTGGCAACAAAGGTACTTGGTTGTGTTTCGGAAACAAAGGTACTTGGTTGTATTCCGGCAACAAAGGTACTTGGTTGTGTTTTGGCAACAAAGGTACTTGGTTGTGTTTCGGCAACAAAGGTACTTGGTTGTGTTCCGGCAACAAAGGTACTTAGTTGTATTCCAGCAACAAAGGTACTTGGTTGTGTTTTGGAAACAAAGGTACTTGGTTGTATTCTGGCAACAAAGGTACTTGGTTGTGTTTTGGCAACAAAGGTACTTGGTTGTGTTTCGGCAACAAAGGTACTTGGTTGTGTTTCGGCAACAAAGGTACTTGGTTGTGTTCCGGCAACAAAGGTACTTGGTTGTGTTTTGGCAACAAAGGTACTTGGTTGTGTTTTGGCAACAAAGGTACTTGGTTGTGTTTCGGCAACAAAGGTACTTGGTTGTGTTCCGGCAACAAAGGTACTTGGTTGTGTTTTGGCAACAAAGGTACTTGGTTGTGTTTTGGCAACAAAGGTACTTGGTTGTGTTCGGCAAAAAAGGTACTTTGTTGTGTTTCGGCAACAAAGGTACTTTGTTGTGTTTCGGCAACAAAGGTACTTGGTTGTGTTTCGGCAACAAAGGTACTTGGTTGTGTTTCGGCAACAAAGGTACTTGGTTGTGTTTCGGCAACAAAGGTACTTGGTTGTGTTTCGGCAACAAAGGTACTTGGTTGTGTTTCGGCAACAAAGGTACTTGGTTGTGTTTCGGAAACAAAGGTACTTGGTTGTATTCCGGCAACAAAGGTACTTGGTTGTGTTTTGGCAACAAAGGTACTTGGTTGTGTTTCGGCAACAAAGGTACTTGGTTGTGTTCCGGCAACAAAGGTACTTGGTTGTATTCCAGCAACAAAGGTACTTGGTTGTGTTTTGGCAACAAAGGTACTTGGTTGTGTTTTGGCAACAAAGGTACTTGGTTGTGTTCGGCAAAAAAGGTACTTTGTTGTGTTTCGGCAACAAAGGTACTTGGTTGTGTTTTGGCAACAAAGGTACTTTGTTGTGTTTCGGCAACAAAGGTACTTGGTTGTGTTTTGGCAACAAAGGTACTTGGTTGTGTTTCGGCAACAAAGGTACTTGGTTGTGTTTCGGCAACAAAGGTACTTGGTTGTGTTTCGGAAACAAAGGTACTTGGTTGTATTCCGGCAACAAAGGTACTTGGTTGTGTTTTGGCAACAAAGGTACTTGGTTGTGTTTCGGCAACAAAGGTACTTGGTTGTGTTCCGGCAACAAAGGTACTTGGTTGTATTCCAGCAACAAAGGTACTTGGTTGTGTTTTGGAAACAAAGGTACTTGGTTGTATTCCGGCAACAAAGGTACTTGGTTGTGTTTTGGCAACAAAGGTACTTGGTTGTGTTTCGGCAACAAAGGTACTTGGTTGTGTTCCGGCAACAAAGGTACTTGGTTGTATTCCAGCAACAAAGGTACTTGGTTGTGTTTTGGCAACAAAGGTACTTGGTTGTGTTTTGGCAACAAAGGTACTTGGTTGTGTTTCGGCAACAAAGGTACTTGGTTGTGTTCCGGCAACAAAGGTACTTGGTTGTGTTTTGGCAACAAAGGTACTTGGTTGTGTTTTGGCAACAAAGGTACTTGGTTGTGTTCGGCAAAAAAGGTACTTTGTTGTGTTTTTGCAACAAAGGTACTTTGTTGTGTTTCGGCAACAAAGGTACTTGGTTGTGTTTCGGCAACAAAGGTACTTGGTTGTGTTTCGGCAACAAAGGTACTTGGTTGTGTTTTGGCAACAAAGGTACTTGGTTGTGTTTCGGCAACAAAGGTACTTGGTTGTGTTTCGGCAACAAAGGTACTTGGTTGTGTTTCGGAAACAAAGGTACTTGGTTGTATTCCGGCAACAAAGGTACTTGGTTGTGTTTTGGCAACAAAGGTACTTGGTTGTGTTTCGGCAACAAAGGTACTTGGTTGTGTTCCGGCAACAAAGGTACTTGGTTGTGTTTTGGCAACAAAGGTACTTGGTTGTGTTTCGGCAACAAAGGTACTTGGTTGTGTTCCGGCAACAAAGGTACTTGGTTGTATTCCAGCAACAAAGGTACTTGGTTGTGTTTTGGCAACAAAGGTACTTGGTTGTGTTTTGGCAACAAAGGTACTTGGTTGTGTTCGGCAAAAAAGGTACTTTGTTGTGTTTCGGCAACAAAGGTACTTGGTTGTGTTTTGGCAACAAAGGTACTTTGTTGTGTTTCGGCAACAAAGGTACTTGGTTGTGTTTTGGCAACAAAGGTACTTGGTTGTGTTTCGGCAACAAAGGTACTTGGTTGTGTTTCGGCAACAAAGGTACTTGGTTGTGTTTCGGAAACAAAGGTACTTGGTTGTATTCCGGCAACAAAGGTACTTGGTTGTGTTTTGGCAACAAAGGTACTTGGTTGTGTTTCGGCAACAAAGGTACTTGGTTGTGTTCCGGCAACAAAGGTACTTGGTTGTATTCCAGCAACAAAGGTACTTGGTTGTGTTTTGGAAACAAAGGTACTTGGTTGTATTCCGGCAACAAAGGTACTTGGTTGTGTTTTGGCAACAAAGGTACTTGGTTGTGTTTCGGCAACAAAGGTACTTGGTTGTGTTCCGGCAACAAAGGTACTTGGTTGTATTCCAGCAACAAAGGTACTTGGTTGTGTTTTGGCAACAAAGGTACTTGGTTGTGTTTTGGCAACAAAGGTACTTGGTTGTGTTTCGGCAACAAAGGTACTTGGTTGTGTTCCGGCAACAAAGGTACTTGGTTGTGTTTTGGCAACAAAGGTACTTGGTTGTGTTTTGGCAACAAAGGTACTTGGTTGTGTTCGGCAAAAAAGGTACTTTGTTGTGTTTCGGCAACAAAGGTACTTTGTTGTGTTTCGGCAACAAAGGTACTTGGTTGTGTTTCGGCAACAAAGGTACTTGGTTGTGTTTCGGCAACAAAGGTACTTGGTTGTGTTTCGGCAACAAAGGTACTTGGTTGTGTTTTGGCAACAAAGGTACTTGGTTGTGTTTCGGCAACAAAGGTACTTGGTTGTGTTTCGGCAACAAAGGTACTTGGTTGTGTTTCGGAAACAAAGGTACTTGGTTGTATTCCGGCAACAAAGGTACTTGGTTGTGTTTTGGCAACAAAGGTACTTGGTTGTGTTTCGGCAACAAAGGTACTTGGTTGTGTTCCGGCAACAAAGGTACTTGGTTGTATTCCAGCAACAAAGGTACTTGGTTGTGTTTTGGCAACAAAGGTACTTGGTTGTGTTTTGGCAACAAAGGTACTTGGTTGTGTTTTGGCAACAAAGGTACTTGGTTGTGTTTCGGCAACAAAGGTACTTGGTTGTTTTTTGGCAACAAAGGTACTTTGTTGTGTTTCGGCAACAAAGGTACTTGGTTGTGTTTTGGCAACAAAGGTACTTGGTTGTGTTTCGGCAACAAAGGTACTTGGTTGTGTTTCGGCAACAAAGGTACTTGGTTGTGTTTCGGAAACAAAGGTACTAGGTTGTATTCCGGCAACAAAGGTACTTGGTTGTGTTTTGGCAACAAAGGTACTTGGTTGTGTTTCGGCAACAAAGGTACTTGGTTGTGTTCCGGCAACAAAGGTACTTGGTTAGGTTTTGGCAACAAAGGTACTTGGTTGTGTTTCGGCAACAGAGGTACTTGGTTGTGTTTCGGCAACAAAGGTACTTTGTTGTGTTTCGGCAACAAAGGTACTTGGTTGTGTTTTGGCAACAAAGGTACTTTGTTGTGTTTCGGCAACAAAGGTACTTGGTTGTGTTTTGGCAACAAAGGTACTTGGTTGTGTTTCGGCAACAAAGGTACTTGGTTGTGTTTCGGCAACAAAGGTACTTGGTTGTGTTTCGGAAACAAAGGTACTAGGTTGTATTCCGGCAACAAAGGTACTTGGTTGTGTTTTGGCAACAAAGGTACTTGGTTGTGTTTCGGCAACAAAGGTACTTTGTTGTGTTCCGGCAACAAAGGTACTTGGTTAGGTTTTGGCAACAAAGGTACTTGGTTGTGTTTCGGCAACAGAGGTACTTGGTTGTGTTTCGGCAACAAAGGTACTTGGTTGTGTTTTGGCAACAAAGGTACTTTGTTGTGTTTCGGCAACAAAGGTACTTGGTTGTGTTTTGGCAACAAAGGTACTTGGTTGTGTTTCGGCAACAAAGGTACTTGGTTGTGTTTCGGCAACAAAGGTACTTGGTTGTGTTTCGGAAACAAAGGTACTTGGTTGTATTCCGGCAACAAAGGTACTTGGTTGTGTTTTGGCAACAAAGGTGCTTGGTTGTGTTTCGGCAACAAAGGTAGTTGGTTGTGTTCCGGCAACAAAGGTACTTGGTTAGGATTTGGCAACAAAGGTACTTGGTTGTGTTTCGGCAACAAAGGTACTTGGTTGTGTTTCGGCAACAAAGGTACTTGGTTGTGTTTCGGCAACAAGGGTACTTGGTTGTGTTTCGGCAACAAAGGTACTTGGTTGTATTCCGGCAACAAAGGTACTTGGTTGTGTTTTGGCAACAAAGGTACTTGGTTGTGTTTCGGCAACAAAGGTACTTGGTTGTGTTTCGGCAACAAAGGTACTTGGTTGTGTTCCGGCAACAAAGGTACTTGGTTAGGTTTTGCCAACAAAGGTACTTGGTTGTGTTTCGGCAACAAAGGTACTTTGTTGTGTTTCGGCAACAAAGGTACTTTGTTGTGTTTCGGCAGCAAAGGTACTTGGTTGTGTTTCGGCAACAAAGGTACTTTGTTGTGTTTCGGCAGCAAAGGTACTTGGTTGTGTTTCGGCAACAAAGGTACTTGGTTGTGTTCCGGCAACAAAGGTACTTGGTTAGGTTTTGGCAACAAAGGTACTTGGTTGTGTTTCGGCAACAAAGGTACTTGGTTGTGTTTCGGCAACAAAGGTACTTGGTTGTGTTTTGGCAACAAAGGTAGTTGGTTGTGTTTCGGCAACAAAGGTACTTGGTTGTGTTTCGGCAACAAAGGTACTTGGCAACAAATGAATTTCTCTTTCAGTGGAAACAACAATGACGAGTAATCCGCTTAACAAACGCACACAGAGTGTTTTCAGTGAAACAACAACAGCTTTCACTGAAGTTGCTTCTAATGACCTGCTAATGAAGCTCCGGGGGGGTGGAGACTAAGTGTGTGTGTCTGTGTGCGTGTGTTGCCTGGAGAGCCGTGTGTTCATCTCCTAACTCTAATAGCACTAGTGAGGTCTAAATATGCTTCTTGTCCTACACACACACACACACAACCCCCACCATAACCCATCTATCGGCAAAAAACATGCCCTGTACCCCTGGAGCGCCTCAAAGCCATAAGACCCAACCCCTGCTGCACGGACTGATCCACACCTCTGCATGACTCTTTAACACACACACACACACACACACACACTTGTATGTGCACACACACACACGCAGTTTATTACTTTACAGTTTTTCTCTTTTACCACTTTTCTTTTTTTAATTTCCCCCTCCTGATCCACTCGGAGACACTCCCCACCCTCCTCGCTAACACAACACACACGCTGAGACGCACACACACACACACACACACACACACACACACACACCAGCAACAACAACATGCGGCGAGTTAAAGCCGTCAGCCAGCCCCTGTCAGACAAGGTTGTTTGAGATTTTCCACTAAATTGAACTCTTTCATTAGCGGCTGACAGATGTCTAAATGCCCGATGTCTTTCACCCCCCACACACACACACACACACACACACACACACACCCTGACACCCAGCCAAGAGGGCCCCGAGGCCGCTGTGTTTTTTGCGTCTGAAGCTGTGTGGAGGGGACGGAGGGATGGAAGGATGAAGGGATGAAGGGAGGGGTGAGAGCTAATCTAGGACGTGTCCTCTGGAGTGTCCTCCAGCTTGGAGAACGTCAGTCCTTCATCCCCAGTTTCTTTCTCTTCTCGCTCTCTCTACCTCTTGCCCTCTCTCGCTCCCTCTCTCCCCCCATCTTTCTCCCTCTCCATCGCTCCGTGTCTTTGTGGTAAAAGGATGAAAAGCCCTTTGATTCGCTGCTTCTCTCAAGGATGTTTCGCTCTACAGTGAGGCTGCGAGGAGAGGGAGGGTCAGGGTGTTGAATCGGGTGTGCTGGGGTTGTGGTGTGTGTGTGTGTGTGTGTGTGTGTGTGTGTGTGTGTGCGTGCGTGCGTGCGTGCGTGCGTGCGTGCGTGCGTGCGTGCGTGCGTGCGTGCGTGCGTGCGTGCGTGCGTGCGTGCGTGCGTGCGTGCGTGCGTGCGTGCGTGCGTGCGTGCGTGCGGTGGGTGAGGGGGGGGGGGACAAGGGCTTCAGACGCGATCAGTCGAGCGCCGTCCTCCATGTGGGCGGATCAGAGCGTTTGTCGAGCGCCAAGCTTGATAAGAAGCACGGGGCTCATTAAAAGCTACTGCCGCACTGAGACCACACACACACACACACACACACACGCCCGGGTCCCCACCTCCCTTACCTTTCTGCTCGGCGAGATAATTAGTGACGCTCAGCTGCCAGGATACAGGCGCAAAGGTTGTGTGTGCTCGTGCCACCGGAGGCACATCAAAGGAACCCGATCAAAGCTGAGAAAAGAGCGATTCATAATCCAAAGACACAAGTCTTTAATCGGGCGTTTATTACTTCAAGACGGTGGACACGGCCGTGGACAGAAGCGCCGACCGCCAGCGATAATACGGGTTATCGTTTTCGGTGATGTGAGACGTCGTGGTCTTTCATGCCCGAAGCCCCGTCGGGGAACGAGGAGCGGCATCGGGTTCACATCGGACTGAAGATGATCACTTTGAGACGGTGGTTCAGGCTTTTGAATTTAAAGTCTTTATTTTAAGTCTTTATTTTAAGTCTTTGTTTTAAGTCTTTATTCAAAGTCTTTATTTTAAGTCTTTATTTTAAGTCTTTGTTTTAAGTCGTGCTTAAAGTCGGAGAAGGAAACGAAGAAGAAGAAGGGAAAGAAGAAGAAGAAAACGAAAAAGAAGGAGAAGGAAACGAAGATGGAGAAGAAGAAGAAGAAGAAGAAGAAGAAGAAGAAGAAGAAGAAGAAGAAGAAGAAGAAGAAGAAGAAGAAGAAGAAGAAGAAGAACTCCAGCTGATTTTCTCTGCAGCTGCCCGGTGGACACACACAATCTCTCCGGTGAAAACGTGGCCCTCCCCCTCCGGCACCCGAGGGCCCGGTGAGCGAGTTGTGGGCGGCGCCGAGCCGGCAGCACGCCCCCGAAACACGGCGGGATGCTAAACGTCTGGAGCGTCATCCAACATTCAGAACTCACCGCCCGGAGGGCATCACGCAACCGGCTGGAAAGGTTCGACCGGACAAGAGCAGAGCCGCTCGTTTCATCTTTAAATCCTCACACAACAAGTCCAAGTCCTGGGAAAACACACACACACACAAGCGTTCCCACAGCGGTGTCATTACAGAGCCTCATTATCGAAATCAATTCAATTAACGGCTGTAATTGCTGTAGTGAAACCCAAATGCTATCGCAAACAGTGCTGAAGGAAAGCAAACCTCATCGATGCTCCGACCCTCAGTTTGTGTTTGTGTGTGTGTGTGTGTGTGTGTGTGTCTGTGTGCGTGTGTGTGTGTGTGTGTGTGTGTGTGTGTGTGTTTGTGTGTGTGTGTGTGTGTGTGTGTGTGTGTGTGTGCTCTTATTTAACGAAAGAAATATTAATCGCTTGTTTCAAATTAACTTCCCTCACCCTCTTCTCTCTCCAAGTTGGTGGCGGTGTTTAAGCATATTGATTCAGCCAAAGGGGAGGGGTGTGTGTGTGTGTGTGTGTGTGTGTGTGTGTGTGTGTGTGTGTGGTGGGGGGCTTTAAATGCGGGCTAACTATGTTAAACACTTAGAGTAGTTAGTGTGGAGACGCCACGCAGCATAGCTAATGCCAAATCCCTCAATCATTCTGCACACACACACACACACACACACACACACACACACACACACGCAAACACACACTGGGTTAATTATTTACCCGGCTAAATGAAGTGGGGATAATGTGGGCTAACTGCGCGCTAAGCGCCGCTAAGACGAGGGGATATTGTAAAGGACAATTTGATTTATGGCAGTTTTGTTTGCTGAAGCGAGAATTAAAGTCACACTTCTATCAAGGTGTCAGAGTGATGTGTGAAGAAGGGTGTGTGTGTGTGCGTGTGTGTGTGTGTGTGTGTGTGTGTGTGTGTGTGTGTGTGTGTGTGTGTGTGTGTGTGTGTGTGTGTGTGTGTGTGTGTGTGTGTGTGTGTGTGTGTGTGTGTGTGTGTGTGTGTGTGTGTGTGAGTGAGAGAGAAGGCAGCATTAACACATGAAGCATATACTTCTATACAACCAGAGGAGTCGCCCCCTGGTGGTCAGGAGAGAGAATGCAGCTTTAACACATGAAGCATAGACTTCTATACAACCAGAGGAGTCGCCCCCTGGTGGTCAGGAGAGAGAATGCAGCTTTAACACATGAAGCATAGACTTCTATACAACCAGAGGAGTCGCCCCCTGGTGGTCAGGAGAGAGAATGCAGCTTTAACACATGAAGCATAGACTTCTATACAACCAGAGTCACCCCTGGTTGATAGTGTTACTACTAATGAAGTGATGCTTGTATTTTTGAAAAGCATTTTTTTGTGTGAGAGTTTTTTTAAACGTAGATGAAGCGTTTTTGTTGTTGTTATTGCCGATGATCACCGTCTAGAGGTCATGTGTGCAATGGGTCCTTCGCAAGGGTGTGTGTGTGTGTGTGTGTGTGTGTGTGTGTGTGTGTGTGTGTGTGTGTGTGTGTGTGTGTGGTCCGCCGTACCGTCTCGGTCACTGATATTGAATCCCGACTGCGAGAGCCATCTGCCTGACTTTGACCCAGCAGCTCACCCTAACCCTAACCTTCAGAGAGGAGTGTGTGTGTGTGTGTGTGTGTGTGTGTGTGTGTGTGTGTGTGTGTGTGTGTGTGTGTGTGTGTGTGTGTGTGTGTGTGTGTGTGTGTGTGTGTACAGTACAGTATGTGCACTCCCCAGTTATTTGGCACACACACTCTGATCATGTGAAGTTGGCTGTTGCTTCGGAAGGTGGCTGGCAAAGAGCACACACACACACACACACACACACACACACACACACACACACACACACACACACACACACACACACACACACACCCCTCCTATTCCCAGCGTGAGCCTCAAGTTAGTCCTCCGACTCCGGGAGACGTCGACCCCTGAACTTTTAAGCACCGGGACATTTCTGGGAGGCGTCGGCGGGCGGGCGAGACGTCGGGGGGTCGAGAGCCGTTAACATTTGGGAAGTGTCGAGTTTCCTGGACGCGGATTCACCAGGAGTTTATGGGGGTGTGGGGGGGTCGGGGGGGGGGGGGGGGGGGGGCGTAGGTCACCTGATTGCCGAACAGTTTGCCAGGAAATTATGATGGCAATAACGATAAAGACGTTGAAAGGAAAAGAAGGGAAGGGGGGTCAGATAGACACCTCGCCTCGGCCAGGAAGGGGGTGGAGCTAAAAAGACCCGCCCATAACTGGAAGGCCCCTCCCTCTCGTAACGTGGACCTGGTGGCTCCACTCGTCTGGCTTTCGACTGAGGCGAATATCGCGGACTAATTGGAGGCCGGTTACTCGATACCTTCGTATTAATAGTGAGGAACCCATGGAGCTCATGGTGACCAGCGGACACGTTACTTAGTGGAGCAAACCGGTCGTTTGATCCCCGTGAACGTCACAACACCAGCGGGTTCAGTTAAAAGGCTTGTTCCCTTTCAAAAGAAAACGGCTAATAATACAGCATTTATCAACAAAAACAATTCTAAAAACAAATTGTTGTTGGATGTTCTAATGGAGAATGTTTCTGTGTGTGACAAAAAGCTTTTATTGGAAAAAACAAACAAAAATCATGATATTTAAATCTAAATCACACCGTCCTACTTCGGTCAAAACAAACCGTTTGCTGTGACCACGTTCTGTAAAAAACATGAAATTCAGAGTTACGAGAGACTGAGACCACGTGATGATAATTCATATATACATATATATATGTATGTATATATATATATATATATATATATATATACATATATATTGGATGGATGGATGGATGGATGAATGGATGAATTGATGGATGGATAATGGATGGATGGATGGATGGATGGATGGATGGATGGATGGATGGATGGATGGATGGATGGATGGATGGATGGATGGATGGATAGATGGACGGATAGATCGGTGGATGGATGGATGGATGGATGATGGATGGATGGATGGACGGATGATGGATGGATGGATGACATTTTATCCAATTATTGAAACAAAAGTTCACATGTATTGCATTATAACTGTTATATCCTACAAAATATATTTTTGAGTTATTTCTAACTTCTTGTCCTGATTGTGTCGTTACCAAAGAGCTGCTTGTCTATATATACACACATCACTCAAAGTTCAGCGTGAGCTAACGGCTAAAAGCTAACAGGAAACAAAAGAAACGAGGATTATGGATCAGTGATGAAGACGAGGCTCTCAGTCAGGAGGAAGAACACCAGAACGAATGAAGTCGTTAAAGGAAAACTTGAATAATCAAACAATCTGGACTCTGAATCCAGACGACGTTCCAGTCGCTAATAAACACGGCGCGTTGCAGTAATTGTAGAGCAGTAAAGAGGAGAAGCAGTTGTTAAGCCACGCTCTTTGTTAGCGCTGCGTTTGCAACATTAATATGTAAATGAAACGTTAATCGATTTTCCCGAAGCGGAGCGACTCAATCACAACAAACCGACTGCGGTTTGGCAATAACGCAAATTCAAGTATGATTAAAAAACACGAGCGGCCGACACTCGACTTGGAGAGGCGGATGATAAGCGGCGAACATCAGGAAACACGTGTAGGCCGCGTCCTGGTGGGCTGTTAACTCTCTGGGGGGGGGGCCTCTGGGAGACAGGAAGTGGACGTAAACAGGAAGTGGACTAAGAGGCCTCCCGGCCAGACGGATGCTCGTGTAGAGCTAAACGTCTTTTTATTTTTTCACGAGCGACAGGACTTGAGTGGTGTTGCCGGGATCCCGCTGAGCGAGTAATGAATGGCAGGCGGCGGCCGGGCAGGAGAATAAACGGCACTGTGGAATTGTGGGTAAGGGGGGGGGGGAGGAGAGCCCGGGCGTTGTGGGACCTCGGCGGGAGCTCGGCCGAGATCAAACGCCCCCACGAAAGAAACCCGCCGGGCATTCTGGTGCAGACAGACCTGAGGAGGAGACGCCTGTGTGTGTGTGTGTGTGTGTGTGTGTGTGTGTGTGTGTGTGTGTGCGTGTGTGCGTGTGTGGACCCTTTCACAGCTTTTTGTTTTATTTGGGGGTTTCTTTACCTTCAGAGGACAGACTTTGAAATGGAATAACGAGAAGTGACTTGATGTGACTTTTCTTTCTTTTGATGTGGCTTCAAACACACACACACACACACACACACACACACACACACACACACACACACACACACACACACACACACACACACACACACACACACACACACACACACACACACACACACACACACACACACACACACACACCCCTTGTCCTTGTTGGTGGTGATCCTGCAGCCTGAAGCGTCTCCGTTATCCCCGTCTGTCCGGCCCTCCTCCCTCCTTCTCTCTCTCTTTTTATTCTCTCTCCCTTCCCAATTCAATAATCTCTATTTCCATCTTTTCTTTCTCACGGCCTTAATACACAAGAATTGTGAATATTATACGTCTTGAGCTTTTATTGTGAAAGGTAAGAAAAGAAGGAGTAATAAAGTTGGCTTTCGCCTTCGTGTTATTAATTCAGGTGGGATCAGTGCAACTCGTTTCGTGCAACCTGATTGGTCGAGGCAAAATCAACCTTGAGCCCAAAAATAAAAGTATTCCCACTTTTCATACTTTGTCTTTTCTTCTTTTCTTTCTTTCTTCTGTCAGATGTGCAGTCTTTCTGTAGTTGTTCTTCATGCTTCATAAATCATAAACATGTCAGACATGATACAAATCCCACCTTTTGGTCTCAGACCGTCTCGTAGTGATTTGTCTACTTGTTCTTTATTTATGGTTTTATTTTGAAGGTCCATATTAGTCTGCAGTGTCAGCTTCTCTTCCCCCTCCACCGGTGACTGCCCCCATCAGGCCGGTTTGAGAACTAATCAAGACAGTGTGTGTGTGTGTGTGTGTGTGTGTGTGTGTGTGTGTGTGTGTGTGTGTGTGTGTGTGTGTGTGTGTGTGTGTGTGTGTGTGTGTGTGTGTGTGTCTGGGACAGGTCTGAGAGATGGAGGGGAAAAAAAGCATAGTGAGGATGATAAGGAAGAGAGCAAGAGGGAGAGAGTTGGGATAAAGGTGTGTGATAGAATTGGAAGATCAAAGCCTTCTGTCACAGCGTGACTGAGCCCAGGGGCATTATGGGTAAGACGGGGCGCGCACACACTCGTACGGACACACACACACACACACACTCACACTCGCTGCTGGTATTTGACTCTGAGTGTGATTGATACCGGGCTAGATTTGGAGAATCACTGTCATTCGTCTCCCCGCAGATCAAACAGCCACATAATCTCCCATAAAGGAAAGAGAGATGGAGGGAATAAAAAGGGGACAGAGGAGGAGAGATTGAAGGAGGTAGAGAGGGAGAGGGGGGGGGGAGGGGAGGGAGGTGACAAAGCCTTCTCATCTGTGAAGTGTTTTCTTGTTTTCCATAAAAGAAGAACCGCCACCTTAAACACACATCCATCATTCAACTCCATTACACCAGTATGAACACCTGTTTACACCAGTAGGAACACCTGTTTACACCAGTATGAACACCTGTTTACACCAGTATGAACACCTGTTTACACCAGTATGAACACCCCATTTACACCAGTATGAACACCCAGTTACACCAGTATGAACACCCAGTTACACTAGTATGAACACCTGTTTACACCAGTATGAACACGCAGTCTGAACCTCGCTAGCTTATCTCCCAGTGAGGGGTGGGGTTGTATAGAAGTCTATGCTTCATGAGTTAAAGCTGCATTCTCTCTCCTGACCACCAGGGGGCGACTCCTTTGGTTGTATAGAAGTATATGCTTCATGTGTTAAAGCTGCATTCTCTCTCCTGACCACCAGGGGGTGACTCCTCTGGTTGTATAGAAGTCTATCCTTCATGTGTTAAAGCTGCATTATCTCTCCTGACCACCAGGGGGCGACTCCTCTGGTTGTATAGAAGTATATGCTTCATGTGTTAAAGCTGCATTCTCTATACTGACCACCAGGGGGCGGCGACTCTGGTTGTATAGAAGTCTATGCTTCATGTGTTAAAGCAGCATTCTCTCTCCTGACCACCAGGGGGCGACTCTTCTGGTTGTATAGAAGTCTATGCTTCATGTGTTAAAGCTGCATTCTCTCGCCTGACCACCTGGCTTCTATACTCCTCTGGTTGTATAGAAGCCTATATAAATGACCCCTCTCTTGATGTATTCCCTCAGTAAACATTGTAAATGTTTCAAGTCTCTCCTGAAACATTGAGTGTCTGACATGTTTGTGTGCAGCGTTTTTTATATTTTGTTCTTCTTCTGTCTCTGCAGATGCACCACCCTATTCAGATGAAACCTGCAGACAGCGAGAAATCTAACGGTGAGTGGCCACACACACATCAATATCACAGACACACACACACACACACACACAGACACATCAATATCACACACAGATGCATCAATAGCCGCTCTGAATTTGCTTGGTAATAGCTATCTCACCCGTGTGTTTGCGGCCGCGCGACTGGCAGACGGGAGGAGGGGGGAGATTGAGTGGGAGACAAAGTGAGAAACAGAAGGGGGGACGAGGGGGGGGGGGGGGTATATATATATTGTGGCGCCCATGGCGAGCTAGTGAGGGTTCAAGAGTAACATAACCCAAGACACGCAGGTAAGTGTTAACAAAAAGAGTCTGTATTTCTCCAAGCGTGGGGAAAAGGGGTGGGGGAGCAAACACAAATCAAACAGTTCTTCCCGTCCGGGGTACTTCTCTTCGCTCCGTGCGTCACTCGGTGTTGGCGTCCTGTAAGCAGAGCAGAGAGGTCAGCGTGCCGAGTTGTTACCTCTCCTCTGTCGACTAGTCTCTGCCCGTTCCCTGCTCGTCGCCCTCCCCCTCTCTTCCTTCTCCGGGCGGCAGAAATACTCCGCTAACGAGATTGGCGTCAGGTGTGTCCACTGCCAGGTTCCCGCCGGCTGCAGCACATGCGCTGGGAAGTACTTCCCTTCCAGCACCTCCCCCAGCCGGTGCCTGGGAATCCTCGCCCTGTCCTCTCTCTTCCTCTCCGGTCTCTCACAATATATATATATTTATTTATATATATATAAATATATTCTTATATGTGTGATGAATTATTGAGGTGCTTCAGAAGGAGGTCGGAGAAAGTTGAATCGTTTTGGCCTCATGGTGAACCGGCCTCTTTTCCCCCCGTGGCTGCTCGCTCACGCAAACACACTGTACACACACACACACACACACACACACACACACACACACACACACACACTCGTCTTTAATGCCTATATCTCACCACTGACTCACACTCCTCAGTCCTCAGTTCACCCCATTTCCGAACGACATATTGCGGATCGCCTCTTCCGCCTCGTTTCCCATTCTAACCAGGAAGTGAGTAGCGGAGGAGGACGGTGTCCTTAAAGGGACAGTTCGCCACAAAATACAAAACATAATTTTATGCGTCCCCCCGATGGCCGAGAGTTTGTACGTCCAGTCTCAAATTTGGCACGAAGGTCCACCCGGACTTAAGGATGACCCGATTCAAATTTGGCTGTCAAAGGTCAAAGGTCAACGTCACTGTGACCTCATGCATGACTCATTCTCGTGATTACAGATCTGATTGGATACGATTTGTAAATCCACAATCAAGAGCTGCGAGTCATTAGAAATGTTTTAATAATACAATTTAAATGTATTTTACATGCAAATAAAAGCAGTTGATGCCGGGATAAAGATCATTTCACTGTTTTCTTTAAAGACACTTTTACAAGGCCTGAATTTTGTTGCCCCTATTATTCCAATCTGTTTTTAATTGGCTCCATTTTGATTCGGCAATAACACTCAGAGGAGATTTATCAGGTTCATTATGCTCCGTGATATTTAGTCGAGGTACATTTGGAAACTAAAAGACAATGTTATTAAAGTTGCGAAAGTGATGTCTCGAAACTGATTCGGTTTCTAATTTCAGGTCCTTCTCTTTCATTATTTTCTCTTCGAGCTGCTGCCTCTGCAGAGTTCATGTCTGAGGTCACGGCGACAGGCCTCCGGGCGCCGACGTCTTAGAGCGAGCGCAGCTGTCAGATCTCCTCCAGCTGATTGCATGTTGTCGATACTAAAAATTTAAAATACATGTTCAGGGTCCCCGCGACCTCCGGGGCTCACTTGTCCCTTCGTGGGATTTATATTTGAAGACGTCTGCAGCCACTCAGATGTCATGGAGATGAACCGATTGCAATGCACCCCCGAAATAAAAATAAAAAAAAGCAGATTCCTGCTTTGTAACCTCACAAACTGACAACAAAAAAAAGATTTCTCATTTCAAATCATTCTGGATGAAGTAACACAATGAATATCTGCAGCGGAGCAGATATCTGAACATTTTGGGCAAATTAACTGAAACTGAAATCATCTGCATGGCTAAGTGAGACACTTTTGTTGTTTTTTGCAATTTGGTTGCAACTGACCCTTAAAGCTGAGTAATTGAGCAGAATATGAAAAAAAAAAAAACAGATAAAAAACGTGATTGGATGAAGCGACCGTTCAAATCCGGGTGTTTTATATATAACAAGCAAACTCAAAGCAGCAGCTTAGCCACAGCTTTCCTCCAGCGGCTGACACTCACAGCCCTTATATCAGCGTCCACTGCGGGGGGATGCAATAAAGCGACGGTATCCTGATAAAAGCCATCATCCGCTCCGCTGAAATATGGCGAGAAACGACTTCCCGAGACATAACCGGCGGGGTAACGACGGGGGAACTTAATAAAGCCGCCAGAACGAGGAAGTATAGAGCAGACCATACGTAACGTATCCATCCACTTAACGGTAACGACCTTTAATAAAGCCGGCGTTCCGGCCGCTGTTCCGGTGACGGACGGGCCGCCCGGAGCGTTATTGGTTCAGTCGGCGGAGGAGGAGGAAGAAAGACGTGACACGGGTACGTCATGGCGGAGACGGCGTGTGCGGTTCGGTTTGAGTCCTCTTTTCTGTCGAAGCTCAGCAGGAAGCCACTTCTGCTCCACTTGTTTTATCCCAGAATGCAAAGCTGACTCCAAGCCGGCTTTATGAGTCTTATCGCCCCCTCACCACCTGGCCCCTCCCACCACCACCACCTGTGCCCCTCCCCCCACTGCCTGGCCCCTCCCACCACCGCATGTGCCCCTCCCCCCGCCACATGGCCCCTCCCCCCACCATCCGCGCCCCACCCCCCCACCGCCTGGCCTCTCCCACCTGGTCCTCCCCCCCACCGCCTGCGCCCCTCGTCCGAGAAACAGTCAATTGTAACGATATCTCCTCTCTGTCTCTTCTATCGACGCAGAGTAAATTAATTACATTGCTGTTAGACTTGTGGTAATCTTCCTCTGGAGTGATGCACACACACACACACACACACACACACACACTGTGTACAAAGGAGTTAAAGCTTTTTGAAACAACACTTATCTTGGCAGCGTATCCCGACGGTTTGTCTTTTAAACACACAAACAATTCAAACAAGCAAAATAAACAAGTGCGCTATTGATTTCCCAGAGTGCAACAGACCGCTTATCTCTTTCGCCTCGCGGTGAGAGCTGACAGTTTCCTCATTAAAAATGAATTGGATTAGCATTACATTGAATGCGGTGGGAACGCGTCGACACACACACACACACACACACACACACACACACGTGATGTTTCGGCGTGATTCGCGCTTAACCGCCGAAACTCGAGTTCCTTTTCGGCGCAGACACCTGCAGCCGGATCACATTCCTGGAGATTGCACCGGAGAGGAAGGGATTGTGTCAGGAGGAGGAATCAATGAGGGCGGAAGAGGAAAAGGGAGGAAGAGGAGGAGAGGTGCTGGTGGGAGGAAGAAGGCGAGAGGAGGCAAGCTGGAGAGTCTCGGCGAGCCGTCTGTGTTGAAGTGATAACGAGACATTGATCAGAGCCTTGCAGATGGCGTGATGATGAAACACATGAACTCTGTCGGTCTCCGTCGCTCTCCCCCTGTCTGTCTCCCCCCCTCCCCCCTCTCCCTCTCCTCCTCTCCGTCTTTGTTTCTTTTGATTGGTGTTTTGTTCCGTCTCGTTCCATTTTCTCTTTTGTCTTCGTGGTGAAAATGTGTTTCTTTTCTCTTTGTTCTTTCTTTGTGCCTCCCCCTGTTTCTCAGTGCTTCTTCGTGTTGCACTGAATTCCGATGCCACGGAAAACGATGCACAAACAAGTACACGGAGTAGTTGGCTGTTTTTAGGAAATGTCTGCTTTGGCCTAGCTTAGCACAAGAGCTGGAAACTGAGGGAAACAGCTAGCTTAGCACAAGGGCTGGAAACAGAGGGAAAGAGCTAGCCTAGCTTAGCACAAGGGCTGGAAATACTGTAGATGGAAACAGCTAGCTTAGCACAATTGCTGGAAACAGAGGGAAACAGTTAGTCTAGCTTAGCACAAGGGCTGGAAACAGAGGGAAACAGCTAGCTTAGCACAATTACTGGAAACAGAGGGAAACAGTTAGCCTAGCTTAGCACAAGGGCTGGAAATACTGTAGATGGAAACAGCTAGCTTAGCACAATTGCTGGAAACAGAGGGAAACAGTTAGCCTAGCTTAGCACAAGGGCTGGAAACAGAGGGAAACAGCTAGCTTAGCACAATTGCTGGAAACAGAGGGGAACAGCTAGCCTAGCTCTGTGCAGAGCCAATCAGCAGCTGTAAATCTCCCTCAGGATACACGTTGGATCTTTATTGTTTCATCAGTGCAAACATGTCAAGTTTTAGTTTGATCTTTGCATGAACACATCTGTGGGCGGGGGGGCGTGGTCAGCGCACCTGCGACGCATGAGAGAGAGGCGCGCTCATTGGAAACAGCCGTTCTCATTAGTGGGAGCGGCTGGTTCTGATGAGCGCGGGGAAGGGGTGCGGCTATAAAGAGCCGCACAGTGGGGTGCACGGGGCGGTTGGTAGAGGTAGCATGAGCGCAGTGTGACTGTGAATGCAAATAAAATACCTGTAACTATGGAGCACGCGAAGTCTGTCTTGTCTGTCGAGCTGGTGGAATCCCCGGGTAAGCGAGAGTCTTGCCACAACATCTTACCATTCCTTTAAAAAAAAAAGCACAATTCATAGAAAATATTGCATGAAAGAAGTGCATCAAATACTTAACTCCTCCCATTTCTGAGCCCCAACAAAGGACTGCATCTGACGGGGTAATAATGCCTTTAGTTGTCTTTAAAGTGTGAATCACGGCAACCATGAGCAGTCCAATGAGAAATATCCGGCTCACGGGTCAGATGGTATGCGTGACGGACGGACAGACAGACGCACACACATGACACATGATCTCCAGGCGTAACACATGTGTATACTAAGTGCTCTTCCTCCTCCCCTCTGCAGCGGTGGAAGACAGGAAGCTGTTCATCGGCATGGTGTCGAAGAAGTGCAACGAGAACGACATCCGGGTCATGTTCTCTGCGTTCGGACAGATCGAGGAGTGCCGGATCCTCCGAGGGCCGGACGGACTGAGCAGAGGTGTGTGTCACTCCGACTCACGTCCATCCACACGTAATGCTGCTCCATGTGACTTATTTATTAGCTGCTCACTGTGTCGGCTCACGCTCAAAGTCCTGCAGGAAGTCTGGCGAAGCGGTCGGGAAAAACGACACGAAAGCAGCGGATGGTAAAAAGCATCGGCTCGTTAGTGCTTGTGGTCATGCATCTAAGAAATATAGGAATTTATCCCAATTTAATAATAATAATAAACCTTTTTTTTTATTGTTTAGCGATTTATTCCGTCTTTTACTTAGAAGTATTTCGCTGCATGATAACGAGCTAATTTGCTTGTTTTTCAACCATTTTTCTCTACGCTGTCGACGGCGGGAAGTTTTTTCCTGAGCCGTCAACGTCACCAGAGAAGAAGTTGTTTACTGTAAACTTTGGTGATTAGCGTCTCCCTGCAGCCGGAAACGTGTAGGAGAAATAAAAATACAACTTTTGGAGACATTCAGAACTTCAGGACAATAAAAAACATATATTAATAAATAAATCTAGCTGAAAATATTGCAATCACACTATTATATTACACTTTTATATTTAATTCATTCGTTCAGATCCTGCTTTCAACCGGCCGTTTCTTAGAAAAAATTCCCCAGATTTCCTTCAAGGTTTTGAGAGAGTCCCGTTAAAGGAAAAAACATTCGCCACCTTCATGCGGACGATGATGTCATCGCTGACGGCGAATGAAGCGACAGGCGCATCGAGAAGGCTGCGAGTTCTTCTTCAACGTAGAACTCTATGATTTCCCGTTTTTCATTGGCGCCTGAAGTAAACGGCCAAAGCGAGACGATGTGTCTGGCACGCAATGCATGCTGGTACGCGGAGAGCCTCAGCCTTCCAGTTCAGTGCGCCGCCGCCCGCGACTTCATTCGCCGTCGACGCTGATTCGCCGTCCGCAAAAAAAACAACGGTGGCGAGTTTTCCCCTTTTTTTGAGATGTAAATACAAATGAACGACGTCTTGAGGCTCCTTGTGGACGCATGCCTCTCCTCTTCGCTCTATATATCTCTTTTCCCCTCTCTCTCTCTCTCCCCCCCTCCCCCTCCCTCGACCTCCTCACCTCCATTCATATCCTTCACCTGCCCCGCTGTTCCAGTTTAGCCTCGCCGTAAGCCGGCCCTGAGCTCTTTTGATGCTCGCACACTGAGGCGGAGGGCCTTTTCACACCGGCAGTTCAAATCCGGAGCCCGCTTGCTGCTGGTTGCATCGGGTTGGTTTTATTCTTACTTGGCAGAAGGAAATAATATCCTTTCCTACGTTGGTCTGGAAAAGAAAGTAAATATACTAAATATAAAGGTATTACTTTGGGATAATGCCAAAGAAATAAGTAGTCAGATTTTTTATATTTTGTACTTTGCCAGTATTTTTTTCCAATACCTTACTTTGAGGAATCCTTTACTTCATTTTAATTGCAAATCCATCACCGGACATTAGCGCGCTAGCTAGCGCTTAACCCGTCACCAGCACCGTCACGAGCACATTTGATGCCGACTTTGAAGACGGGTACGAGATATTGTCTTTTAAGAAGCAGGCCGAACCGATCGGATCGTCGACTTCCGAGATCTCCAACAAACTAAAGTACCGAGTTTTAAAATAACCGCTCTAGAAATAAAAGAAAAGCGGATCGATAGATCTCACAAGTACCTCCAACGTCTCATCCATCAACCAGTCTCGGCGATCGTACCTCTATAAATAGCTCTTGTAGCGTAGGGACCCTCCCATCATCACCCCCCCCAATCGTTTCTACTCTCGTCCCGACATTCCTTCCCTTCCCCGTCCCTTTCTCCCCTTTGTGGTTTCAATGTGCTGAGGAGAAAACCCTCTGTCCTCCTCTTCCTACTCCTCCTCCTCCTCCTCCTCCTCCTCCTCCTCCTCCTCCTGTCACTCGAGCTGTCACTGTCCATGTCACGGAGGTTCCGTGTGAATCTGTCGGTCACGTTTCTGTATTTTATTTTCTCTGTGGTTTTGTCGGACGTGATGGATGTTTTTTTTGTATCGTTTTGACTTGATTTTCTCTTCTTTTTTCTCCTCAAGGTTGTCTCTATGTAGATCTTTGCCTGAAACTAAACCACTCAAACTCCCATGGTCCTTTGCTTCTCCACCCAGCAGCCCCCCTCCTCCCCCCTCTCCATCTATTCACCCTTGCTGTCCTAGAATCCTCTCTTGCATCAATTTGTCCTCTTTTCCCCCCAGACGTCCCACATCGGCCTCCTCCCATTCCCATCCCAGTTTCCTTCTCCCATCCCGTTTTCTTTCCGCTCCTCTCTTTTGTCCTCATGAATATTTCAGAAGCGACGGGCCGGATCGGACGTTTTCCGTCGAGCCGACGCAAACCACTTATCCGGCTGACGCGCGTCAAAGAGAGGGAACGCCGCTCGTCAGTAAATAGGGAAACTTAACCAGGTTGGAAATAAATAGGTCTTTAAGGATTCCCGTGCGCCGGCTTCTCCCAGAGGCCCTCAGTCCCACCTAGCTGAGCTCTCGTATCAATCAGGGAGGGAGCGCCGCCATCCCACTATTAATAAAATATGGATCACGCCACCGGTGGATGGCCGGGCCTTGGGAGCTACCCTACTTTCATTAAAGGACTGCTCGGCTCTCCGCCGACGACAGAATGCGGCCCGCAAGGTATTTTTAGCGCTCGCGAGCGGCGAAACATCTTTCAAAAACAGATAAGACACGCTTGAACCAGCCAGTTAAGAGCGTCGACATTAATGAATCCATGTTCCAGGGCGCTGAGGAATTCTTTATTTAGAGGCTTCAAGCTGCCGGAACCGGGCTAAAGATAGAAACGTTATTTCTAGTTACAAAGAGTTTCCTATAGATGACCAGCGATGACGTTGTTGGGGACCACTTTGGGAAACAGAGTCAGGACCTAGAGGACCCCCCCCTCCCCCCATCCTCCAGAACTGATCCAGTTTCGGGGCAGCGAGAGGATGGGCCAGCCTGCTGGAAACCAAGCGGTTAAATGACAGATTGCGGACCGTCTAAAATAGACACTGAATCAGTCGAAGCAGTGACCCCCTTTCCTCGCCTGTCCCATCTACAGTAAAGGAGCGTGGCTGTGTTTACTGGGTCAGTGCTGCAGAATCTGATAACCTTCAGTCTCCTCTCATTACATTCTTACCTTCCTCATGTCGGGTTTCAAATGAAAGGCGAGTAAATGAATGTACTTCCAGTCGGAAATGGTATAAACATTCAAAAGTTGGAGGTAACAAGATCAAAAGCAGGTTCATGCCGCGTGGGATGAAGATCGTTCGCAGGTTGAATCGAGTAGATGTTCAAAGGTGGTCAGACTTTAAATTAAGCTTTTGAAGTTGATGTTCAAAACTGCCCTGCAGGATTATGAACAAATAACTTTTATTAGATTTTATTAAATTAAAACATGGACAACTCGCAGAAAATGAAGCGTAGACTTCTATACAACCAGAGGAGTCGCCCCCTGGTGGTCAGGAGAGAGAATGCAGCTTTAACACATGAAGCATAGACTTCTATACAACCAGAGGAGTCGCCTTTAACACATGAAGCATAGACTTCTATACAACCAGAGGAGTCACCCTCTGGTGGACAGGAGAGAGAATGCAGCTTTAACACATGAAGCATAGACTTCTATACAACCAGAGGAGTCACCCTCTGGTGGACAGGAGAGAGAATGCAGCTTTAACACATGAAGCATAGACTTCTATACAACCAGAGGAGTCGCCCCCTGGTGGTCAGTAAGATAATGCAGCTTTAACACATGAAGCATAGACTTCTATACAACCAGAGGAGTCGCCCCCTGGTGGTCAGGAGAGAGAATGCAGCTTTAACACATGAAGCATAGACTTCTATACAACCAGAGGAGTCGCCCCCTGGTGGTCAGGAGAGAGAATGCAGCTTTAACACATGAAGCATAGACTTCTATACAACCAGAGGAGTCGCCCCCTGGTGGTCAGTAAGATAATGCAGCTTTAACACATGAAGCATAGACTTCTATACAACCAGAGGAGTCGCCCCCTGGTGGTCAGGAGAGAGAATGCAGCTTTAACACATGAAGCATAGACTTCTATACAACCAGAGGAGTCGCCCCCTGGTGGTCAGTAAGATAATGCAGCTTTAACACATGAAGCATAGGCTTCTATACAACCAGAGGACTCGCCCCCTGGTGGTCATTAATCAGAATGCAGCATTAGCTTCTCCAAAAGAGGGCACAATTCACTCAAAAGGAGTCCACCTGTCTGGCATCTGGCTCATTCAACTGTGAGGTTATCGAAAAGATGTATAGCTACAAAAGTCTCACTATCATAATCAATATTATTATCATTATTTCCACAGCGAGGACGAGCCTCTATGAAATCTGTGTCGCGACGTATCGGACCATCCGTCACTCTCAGCCTCGTTCTATCACGGCGGCAGTCGGCTTTTGATCGAGGTGGAAGAGGCCAACGATCACATCCATTTCCTCCACACATCTGTCCGTCCTCCCTCTCTCTCTCTCTCTCTCTCTCTCTCTCTCTCTCTCTCTCTCTCTCTCCGCATTATCTTTCCTCCTCTCTCTTTTTACTCTCTGCCCTCTTCCTCCCCTCCACACACTCATGAGAGTCTATCTGATGACCCAGGCTATTACGTTTTTTTGCCAAACCACGAGTCAGCCAGCCGTACCTGAACGTGTGTGTGTGTGTGTGCGTCTGTGTGCGTCTGTGTGCGTGCGTGTGTGTGTGTGTGTGTGTGTGTGTGTGTGTGTGTGTGTGTGTGTGTGTGTGTGTGTGTGTGTGTGTGTGTGTGTGTGTGTGTGTGTGTGTGTGTGTGTGTGTGTGTGTGTGTGTGTGTGTGTGTGTGTAATCTGTTCAGGCCTGGCTGCACTAACATGGCTTGGTGAGTTTGTTAGCATATTATTAGTCTGGGGGGTTGTTGAAGCACTTCTCACATTATCTCCTCTAATCACTCCCTAACCAGCCAGACAACCCCCCCCCCCCCCACCATCACCAACTCCCTCCACACCCCACAGCCAGCCAATAGGAACCGCCCCAGAAAAAACTTAAACAAAACAGCTCCGTCCCGTCTTTTGATTGGCTCAGTGTCAGTCAGTGGGGTCGGCCACGCCTCCTCCTCTCTTCCTCGTCTCTCTGTGGGTTGAACGTTTCTGATTCCCGACTTTCCCGAAGCCCCCGAGGAGACTCAGTTCTAGCTCGCCGCCGCATCTCTTTCCTGTCTGACAAAAGAGCGAGAGCGAGGACAGCCAATCACACGGCCCCGATTCATTCAAACCGCTTCCGAGAGAAATTGGGACGGATTTTACGTCGTTGAATTGTTGAGAGCGGTTTAATTCAGGTGTGACTAATTCGGTCCGGGCGTAGGAGGAAAATAAGAGGAGGCGACGCAAAGAGACGAGGAAGAAGGAGGAGAAAGGAGGGAGGAGGAGGAGGAGGAGGGAGGAGGAGGAGGCGGGATAAGGCGTCAACAGCCAATCCAATGGCCCCATGGTGATTGTGGTGGTTTTAGATGTCCTGTGGGTGGGACGGGGTGTGTGTGTGTGTGTGGGGGGGGGGGGTGTATGTGGTTGTCATGCCACTGTGCTTGTTGTTTCCACGGCGATTAACAACACTGTTGTCCGCCTGTGGGCTGTTCTCTGTATCAATCTCTGTTTCTGTATTTCTTTTTTTTATAACAACGACGTGTCCAACCCTTTTGTCTTGTTTTTGTTCTTTCTTGTCTTCCCACCTCCTCCTCCTCCGCCTCCTCCTCCCCCCTCCCCCTCCACTGCCCCTCCATCCCCTCCTCCTCCCCCCCCCCTTACAGGATGTGCGTTTGTCACGTTTTCCACCAGAGCTATGGCACAGAATGCAATCAAAGCCATGCACCAGTCTCAGACTATGGAGGTACTGTACTCTCGCCCTTCCTTCGACTCTCTCTCTCTCTCTCTCTCTTTCTTTCTCTCTCTCTCTTTCTGTCTCTTTCTCTCCTTTTTTAAAGACAAAAACATGCACTTCACTCACCACCGTGAAACTCACCACACAACATGTTGTCGTCACACTTCCTGCGTGGATTTCTTTTTCCTCACAATATGAATCAAAAAGAACCGATAACAGTATCAATGAATTCATCCCTTTTTTTTTTTGGGACACAAATCTCCCGACTCGAACAAACTCTTGCAAACACCCCAAAAAACCAGCGCCACCTTTGACACACAGCCAGGATGTGCAGGTGGCGTCGGCGACCTCATCAGCGACCCCGGCGGCGCCGTGATGGGGATCCGGCCGCCGCTCTTTCTTTTGGGGGGCGCCTTTGTCGACGTTGTCAGGCGGGTGACAGGGCCGTGGTTTGGGGAGAGAATTACACGGTGTAAGGCGAGTGTGAGTCACACACACACACACACACACACAGTGTTAATAACAGGCCGGGTAAAGAAAAGGAGCCGAGCGGCGTTCACCCCGTGGCCCCCTCATTACAGCTGATCATGATAATCACGGCCGCTATTGATGTGTCGTGACCCCGAGAGAAGAGGCTCCCCTCCTCCGCCTGGAACAGAGGATCTGGTCTTGTTTCCGTTGTCGATCCTTCTCTCCTCCACCGGCGAGCGGCGTGAACGCGGCCCACTTCCTGTCGCCTTCATCCGGCTAAACAGACGGAAAGGGAGGAAAAAAAAGAAAAACCTTAAAGCAGAACACGATGTTGCAGTGGACAACGGCAAAATACCGTCATTTCTATTTGAAGAAAACGAGCCGGCGAGCCCCCCCGGGCGACGCCCAGATTGCCGCAACCGTTTGTTAATGTTCGCTCGGTTATTTTTTTTTGCAATTTAAAAGTAATTACTCGAGTCCGTGAGAGGGAATGAGGTCTGGTAAATAGAGTCGGGTTATTGTCTCGGCTCCGTAGATGGAGAGGGATGCATGTGAGGGAGGAGAAGGTGTGTGTGTGTGTGTGTGTGTGTGTGTGTGTGTGTGTGTGTGTGTGTGTGTGTGTGTGTGTGTGTGTGTGTGTGTGTGTGTGTGTGTGTGTGTGTGTGTGTGTGTGTGGCGCTGTCATATCCCTTCTCATTACGTTGTGACATTCAGGTACACAAGTCCGCAGCACGCGGGCCGGACGGCTGCTCGCTGAATGTCAGCCGTAATGAAAGAGGACGAGTTTGCATGATTTCTGTTGCACACACACACACACACACACACACACACACACACACACACACATGGATTATCCCGTTGGTCGACCACCCAAGTTTTGGAAGCTGCCGTTTAAGATTGTGTTGCGACAGGTGTTTCTATTATTTTGTCTCCCCTAATTGGCGTCTAGTGGACCAAAAGTATTGAGTTAGGTTTAAGTTTAGGTTTAAGTTTAGGTTTAAGTTTAGGTTTAGGTTTAGGGTTAGGCCCCGGATTGATGACATTTCGGAGTCGACTCGTTGGATCGCTCAAACCATCACAGTCAAATTTGTTGCGTAACTTCCACACTCAACGAAAGTCTGACCAAAGACCTAACAGGCACACGATAAAAATAATAGTAAAATTAATAATAATTTAGCAAGTAGTGAAAAGTATATCTCAAAATATATCTATGTATTTAAAAATATATATATATGATATAAATATATTTATATCATGGACACAAAAAATTAATATTAACAAGAGAGAGAAAAATAAAGAAATAATAAATAAATGTATAAATAAATACATTATATGTATACATACATTAATATAATACAATACATGAGTAAAATGTATAAATGGAAATAAAATAAATTACTAAATAAGAATACGATAGTGCATCGCAGTGTTGTTACAACAACCCTTAATTAAACCCCTCGGTACGACATGTAAGGTCCCTGTTCGTATAAAACTCTATTTTCGTACGAAGACTCTGCGTGCACGTGTACTCGCCGTGCACGGAGACTTGTCGTGCACGTGTACTTGTCGTGCACGTGTACTCGCCGTGCACGCTCCTGCAGCCAGCTCCTGCTCTCCTTTTAGGAGCTGCAGATCTCTCGGTTTTGACATTCGGAGGCTCCGTGAGCGGTGAATAAATGAGACGGAGAAGGTTCAGAGCACATACACTCTGTGGAAAGAGAGAGGGAGAGAGAGAGAGAGAGAGAGAGAGAGAGAGAGAGATTTGATTTTCAAGGTAAACGGACCGGAGCTTATAAGTTGGGTTTGCGTGTCTCGGCGTGAGAGGAAGTGATGCGTAACGCTTCACGCTCGTCTCAGAGGCCTCGGGGAGCGCAGTCAGCTCTATTAGCCCAGACTGTAACTTCTGTGTCTGAAGAAAGTTTGCCTTCCTTTAGGTGTGTGTGTGTGTGTGTGTGTGTGTGTGTGTGTGTGTGTGTGTGTGTGTGTGTGTGTGTGTGTGTGTGTGTGTGTGTGTGTGTGTGTGTGTGTGTGTGTGTGTGTGTGTGTGTGTGTGTGTGTGTGTGTGTGTGTGTGTGTGGAGGTCCACCGAGGTCAAAAGCAGCTGATGTCCATGTTTCCGTCTCTGCTTCATGACGCTGCTGTAAAGACATACGTATCCAAGTGTTATTATTGTTTGGTTTTTTTGTTTAAAAGATTTGTCGAGATTTGTAAGAAACGAGACAAAAATAAAAATGTTCAGTGTTTTCCCCGAAGAAAACGTGTCCCGCGGGACTCTGGGACTTTCATGGCTCTTTTCCTTCTGATGTTGCTGAAGTTGCTGCAACGCGGAGACGGAGACGTCTCCGGAAACAGAAACAGGAATAACATCCAGCTAATGTTGTTCCACACATCTGAACCCGGAGACCATTTAACACAAAACATGGAACAACAACTTCTTCTTTATGACCACACGGTTGCATTAGTTTTAATAAATCCAGAGTATTGTTATTATGATGATGCTAACAATCCACAATAGACTCATCACGTGTGCACGTTTAGTTTCACACAACATGAGGTGTGATTTCACCAAGCGGCAGTTTTATTTTTTATTTTTTAAACGTTGAATACTCTGCAGCTTCTTCCTTCTTTGCTCTTCTTTTGCTTTAATAGTTCATTATTTCATAAAGTCTCAATATGCTTTTCAGAAACTCTGTCTTAGTCTAAGCCGCTGGAATGGGTTTCTTAAGCGCAGGAGATTTGTCCTTCCTCGAGCTTATTAAAGTTAGAATCCTGAAGGTTTCAGTCCGGTTCACTGCTAACAGGAAGTTCACTCTCTTAAGAACCAGAACCCTTACCAAAGTAAAAGCACTGATACCAGTGTGACAATACGCTGGTGAAGTCCAATAAGTATTAATCACAATATATTCAAAGAAATAGAAGAACTCATCCAGCAGAATGGCTCATTGATTATGGATTATAGTTATTGATGCATTCATTATGAAATCATTACTAATGTTGTGCATAACCTTCATACTTTTACACATATTTTCCTCAACATAAGCAGTTTCCTGCAGTTATTGACGCATTAATACGTACACATTGCTAATGCTGTAACAGCTGGAGGTGGAGAGTTTATTATGATAGTACATTATAATGAGTTAGTAGCTGGCTATTGAATATTAGCCATATTTTGTATTAATCTGAATCCGCAGAATGTAACTAAAGCTGTAAGATAAATGTAGTGAAGTAAAAATATTTGCATCTGAAATGTACTGAAGTAGAAGTAAAAAGTACCTCAAAATGGTCCTGTAGTTGAGTAAATGTACTTGGTTAAGTTCCTCCACTGGTTGCAATAAAGTAGTCAGTCAATGATTTACCTTTATTATATAAACTATACTATGATATCACCAATTAAAATTCAGATTTCAGAAACCTTGTGTTTCCTGTGACTTCTTCACAATAAAATAAAAGCATCCCTTGTTGAATGCTTTTATTGTGAAGCAGCAGGAAGTGTTAAGTCAAAGCATCAGCAGGGAATGGCGGACCCCGCCACCAGCAATGCAAACAGCTGTAGAGAGTATAAATACACGCACGAGTACATACATAGAATGGAAAAGTTTTAAAAAACGGGGGTTTGATTTCATGTAAATGTAGCTTTAGTTTAGTAGTGAAGTAACTTTAACTTCCATCCCACGAATGGCCGATGAGTCACATGGTGTCCGACATACGAAGGTTCAAGCTGCTACGAATCTCCTGATGAATTATGAAAAAAAATCCCACTACGGTAAAAAAAAAAAAATCAATAATGTTTCGTTTCTCTGAGCGAACACCAACAGACGGCCTCAGCTGCCGCTCTCCCTCCTCTCCCCCCTCCTCTCTCTCCATCACTGAAGGGCAGAGTTGAGCAGCCGGCCAATCGCCCCAAGAACTCTGAAAGTGCAGCCCGGGTCTTCTGGGAGAACCGGTACAGAACCCCCCCCCATCGCCCCCCCCCGCCTCTCCCAGGGCAGGACTCTCATTCTGGGCTGCGTCTCCTCGGCTGCCGGGTGTCAGCTGGAGTAATGAGATATTTAGCAGACTGAGGGGGGCTCCGGTCTCGGGGGACCCGGCTCAGCCTCCCCGCCTCCCCACGCAATCCTCCCATCGGCACCTCTCCTCGGCCGGGCGGTCCGGATCAAAAGAGGGAAAATGACGATGAAACG
This sequence comes from Cottus gobio, assembly GCA_023566465.1. Taxonomy (NCBI): domain Eukaryota; kingdom Metazoa; phylum Chordata; class Actinopteri; order Perciformes; family Cottidae; genus Cottus; species Cottus gobio. Next base: position 17,367,698 of record CM042236.1, read on the forward strand.
GTGGAGAGACGGCGTAAATATGGACTCACATTCAGATGGCTGTTGGATCTGAATTACTCGGCTTATTGCGCGTTATCAGATTTATGATCGGTCCTGCATGTGTTGTTATCTTTAAATAATAAAACTAGAGCAGGTGCACATGTAAAATAACTCTTTTCAACATAAAGCATCTTTATTAAAACCATAAAACAAGATGTTAAAAGGATGCTGGATACAGACTTTAAGCTTATTTACACTTTTAATGACGTAATCAGTCATAAAAAACCCTGTTTATGTAAAAACGGACAATTTAATGTGTTAAAAATCGTCATTTTTGTAAAGATTTCGCAGCCAAATCCAATTGTTAACAACACATTCAACCTTTGTCTCTTTATAGAGCGTTTTAATACTCGACTTGTTTCTTTGGAGGGCTTCTACAAAGGTAATAAAGTAGTTTATGAATATGAGATATGAGTTCACAGATATTACATCCCCGCTCGGCTCCGTGGAGGTCGGTTCACACCGTGTAGCCGGTTACACCTCGCCGTCTGGGTTCACGCCTCCGAGTCGTTTTAATTCCTCACATTTTATTCTGTTTGTTCGCCCACCGGCGTTTCAGAATAATGCAGTGCAGAGCACATAAACAAAGCTTTGGGTTATTCAGAAGAGATATTATTCGGCATATGAGTGATGCTAAACATGCTCAAGGACACTTTGAGAAGAAATGCAATTGTTTTTTTTTTTCACATATA
>CM042236.1:17370928-17410928 GCA_023566465.1 Cottus gobio
CCTTCCGACCTGAAAACTCCCCGCACCGCTCTCACTGGCCTCCTGTCTCTTCCTCCTCCTCTTCTTCCTCCTCCTCTTCTTCCTCCTCCTCCTCTCTCCTCCGTCCTTCTCTCGGGATTGTAGCCTGAGGAGGAAATGAGGTCTCTGAACAGGTTGATGCTGCTGGGAGTCCATAATATATATGTTCTGTATCTCAAAAAAATAAAACCAGACACCAGAGAAAAGAAAGCAGACAGAAAATGTTGAATGGAAACTCGTTTCTTTATGAAATTCTTCATTCAAGGCACACAAATGTGTTTCTGAAGGAGAAGTTAAAGATTAAATGTTTTTTACTCAAAATAACTCCAAAGCTGTAGCAGTAGTTTCACTGCGATATTCGCTCTTAAAGCTTGATTATGTTATGGTTATGTAACTCCAAGCAGTGGTTTAAGTTGTGGACTCGTTTAAATGTCAGACAGGTCAACGTGGGACAGATTGTATTTTCAGGACGTTAAATAAAAGCCCCAAAAACGTCCTTTCAGTGCAAAAGAAATTATAATAATAACATAGCAATAAAAATTGCCCAGTCAACATAATGTTCCACAATTATGTTTCCCCCGAAAACATACTTAGAAAAACCATTTCCAGGACACAGCGTTGCTTTTTCAGAAATCAGTAGTCAGAACCAAGCCGGCACTTTTATTACTCATTTATTACAACCTTGACAGGATCCAGTCTTTCTGTTCTTACCTTTCACAATAAAAGCCCTTGACGTTTCCACTGTAACTGTTTACCAGAGGAGAATTCCCTCGGAGCGTTTCGCCAAAAGGAAACTCAATAAAACGTCTCACAGTAGCTCAGTCTTTACCTCAGACAGCCTGTCAGACACTGCTCGGGGTCACCAGGCCCCTATGCGGATAATACACGACGGACATGTAGCTCCAAATTGATGTATTCATTAATTTCCACAAAGTGAAGCATTACATTTTCTAATTTATTTGTACTTCACAAGCTAAATATAAAAATGAAAATAATTATAATTACGTTTACTGAAAAATGTGTCGCAAAGCTAAAGAAAATATCTGTTTCTTTAGATCTGAGGTTCTCGCAGGACAGAAACAACAGTTGTGAGTGAGTATCTGAGGATAATTGTGGTAACTTCCTCAGACTTTCTGTGGGATTAAACCGATAAATGGTCTGTCCGGGCCCAGTGCTGGACCCCTGGGATCCCCCTGATCCCCAATTTGAGAAACGCGGCGGCGGCGGCTCGGCTGCACAGGCGGCCTCCGGTTGATTTGTTGGAGATTTTAAAAGCAGAGTTCAGAAACCTCATTCCCTCGTCGTGTCTCTGCAGCCATTTGCCTTTTCAGAGCCTCGTTCTCTTCGGGGAAAGTCTCGGCACTAACCCGTGACTCATTGCTCTCGGTGTCCGAATTAAACAGCTCAAATTCTCCTTAAAACACACCCTGCCGATAGGCCTTCGATTCTCAATTTGTTTGACTCCGAGAGCAATTAACACCTGTCTGTTGAAGGAGAAAACAGAGCTCGGGCAAACATCCCACCTCTACTGGATATTGATTTATGTTTCCAGGGGTAAAAAAAGTGTTGCCAGCTTTCTCTTCTTTTTTTCCCGCTCTTTCAATCCTCTCTTTTTAAAAGACAAAGCTCTATATTCTGAGCAAACAATAGAAACAAGATGTTAATTTGCTGTTAATTCAACTCTTTGAAGGATGATTTTTCTTTTCTTTTTGTTCTTTTGACAGCATCAGTATATTCCGCTTTTGTGTTTTTTTGTGGGAACCTAATTAGCCGGCTAGATTAGCGCTTTCATGCTCAACTTGTCTGGAAGAATTGCGGTGCAATACAACAGTGTTTGCTGAGAGGAGAGATCGAGCTACATTAGCGGCTCGATTGCTCATCGAGCGTAAGCTGCAGCTCCAGTTTAGCTTCTCTGTGTAGCATTAGCACCAGTTTAGCTTCTCCGTGTAGCTTCACTGTGTAGCTTTAGCACCAGTTTAGCTTCTCTGTGTAGCTTCTCCATGTAGCTTTAGCACCAGTTTAGCTTCTCTGTGTAGCTTTAGCACCAGTTTAGCTTCTCTGTGTAGCTTTAGCACCAGTTTAGCTTCTCTTTGTAGCTACAGCACCAGTTTAGCATCTCCGTGTAGCTTCTCTGTGTAGCTTTAGCACAAGTTTAGCTTCTCCACGTAGCTACAGCACCAGTTTAGCGTCTCCGTGTAGCTTCTCTTTGTAGCTTTAGCACCAGTTTAGCTTCTCTATGTAGCTTTAGCACCAGTTTAGCTTCTCTATGTAGCTTTAGCACCAATTTAGCTTCTCCATGTAGCTTCTCCGTGTAGCATTGTGCAGACATGTGTAGCGCTCGCTACGTCCACAACAGCTCACTCTGTTTCTCCCTCTTCTCCCCCTTCTTCCTCTCCTCCTCCTCCTCCTCCTCCTCCTCCTCTCCTCCTCTCTTTCTTTGCCACCAGTTGCTCCAGCAGGCCACCTCCTCCAGTAACCTGGGAGCCTTCAGCGGGATCCAGCAGATGGCCGGTGAGTCCAAAAAAGATCAACTCTGATAAACTCCTTTTCATTTTATTCATTTATTTTTTTTAAATCCACGAACCGACGACGGCGTTGGACTCTTTTTTTTTTTATTTACGCCTTCTCTTGTTATTTTTCCTTGTTGTATTTTGCTCGCAGACTTCTGACAAGAAGGACCAAAGAGCATAACAGATGAACTCGCGTGTCGGAGTTAAGAGAGATCTTTTGCCCCGAAGATTTATTAACCGTTGCAAAGAATTGTCTTGATCTTTTAATGAGGCCAGACAAAGCGCTGCGCCCTGGGCGTGCAGCGGCACCGAGGCTGCACGGGGAGAAAGAAAATCATAATAATGCATTGAAAAACAGAGGAAGAGTGGAGGAAAATATAAAAAGGTTAAACGCCGGGCGGCTGCTGGTGGCTGTCGGTGCTCTGCGGGCTGGCGCCATCTACTGCCGCTGCCCGGCGGGCCGTCAGCTCCACTTCCATGGGTTTCCCTCCGGAGTCCATATCTGCAGTCGAGACATTTTTTTTAATTTTTTTTTGGGAAGCCTTCAAACGATTTAACGCCACGAGAACCGAGTTTTAAAAGACGGGGGAACCCGAGCTAATAGAATCTGCATCATGAATATGGCCGGGGAAACTTTTTCAGGACACAAGGAGGACATGTGAGGCGGAGAGGGGCGGTCCAACCCTCCTAAGTGAGGCCGCCGCCCTGGAACATGCATATTGTATTAACCCGGTTCTGCATTAATCTGAGCCGGCAGCCTTTTAAATGTTCAACAAGATACAATCTCTGTCTTTTAAGAAATATAATTTTTTAGGGCTTAAAAATGTAGTTTTATTTAAGACTTTCCAGGACCCGTGGATACTCGCTCTCATCATCATCTCTGACTTCTTCCCTCTTTCCATTAAACTCTCTCTCTCTATTTCGCTCTCTCTCTCTCTCCTCAATTTATTTAAGCCTCTCTTCTTCTTCTTTTTTTTTTGCACCTCCCACCCTGTGCAATCACAGTTTCTTCATCTCACCTTTACACCAACCTTCCTCCTCTCTTCTTCTTCTTCTTAGTATGCTCCTAATTGTACACTGTTTAGTCAGGTGATGGGGGAGGGGGGGAGGGGGGGGGGTGCAGAGACACAATAGCTGTCTCAGGGTGATGTGGCACCGGATGGATCCTCCAGATCGGGTTCTCTCGGCGCCTTTGTAATTAGATGATTTTAATTTTTGCTTTATATATATATTTTTGTTTTTTTTGCTCACTGTGCCGTTGAGGCTCAAACGCACATTTCCTCACAAACGCACACTCTCCCGGATAAACAGGCTCTGGGGTTTTTTTGGAAGCGAGGGGCGAGTAACGGCGTCTGAATCTGGAGATCTGTTGGTCCTCCATCTGCGCCGAGAGAGAGAGAGGGAGAGGGAGAGGGGGAGAGGGGGAGAGAGAGGGAGAGGGAGAGGGGGAGAGAGAGGGAGAGGGAGAGGGGGAGAGAGAGAGAGAGGGAGCATTAGTGATTGGCAGGAGATGTGACACAGCTGAATGACATCTGGTCTCAGTCTTTAACACGAGGAGCTGCAGAGCTGAGAGGCTTCAATTACACCAATGAGCATTCAATTAGACACAGCCAACGCCAGCCTGGTGCAGCCCTGGCGCTGCCATACAGGCTGCACGCACACACACACACACACACACACACACACGTAGTCGCACACACACTCATGTACCATCTGCACAGCCCGGATCCTCCGACTGTATTTGTCTCTTTCTTCTTCTTCTCTCTCTCCGTGACCTGTTTCCTCCTCACGGCCGCCGGGGGAGAGATAACCTTCGACACATGGGAGAGGAGGGGTTGAGCTGTGGGAGAAAGTGGGGAGGGAGAGAGAGGGAGAGGAGTAGAGAAAAGAAAGAAAGAAAAGAAGGTAAGGAAAGGAAACAATGGAGAAGAGGAGAGAAATTAAACTAGAAGGGAGGAAAAGAAGAAGAGGGAAAAGAAATGAACGGGTAAAAGAGAAGGAAAGGAGTAAAAGGCAACAGATGGAATGAAAAGAAAGAAGGGATGGAGGAAAGACAGTGAAGGAAATACAAATAAAAAGGAAAGGAAGCAGAATGGTAAAAGAAAGGGAGATATGTGGAAGGAAAGGGGAAGAGAAATGCAGGAAGGAAACAGGAAGTGAAGAAAATAAAGAAAAATGAATGGACCCAGAAATGGAAAAAGGAGAAGAGCAGAGAAAAGAGGGATGAAAGAAAAGGGGATCCGAGGTGAAGTGCGACGCTCTTTAAACAAACACACAACACGGCCTGATTTTGTGTGCGACTCGATTTGTGCGTTTCACTTTTTTTTTTATTCACCCCAAAAATAAACATTTCATCTTCGGATGAATCACAGACATTTGGGGGGAAATCACTTCTGAACACCAGATTGGTTTTGGCTTCGATGCTCATAAGTAAAAATGAGCTGCAGAGTTTTATTGTTTTGTTTTTTTGAATATCTTGAACGGACCAATCAGAGGCGTTGATGCAGGTGCCGCCTGCTGTGATTGGCTGCTGCGTCCGGTGTGGGTGTGGCTGAAGGATATCTCTGTTTCGCTGTCGAACAAGATGGATCTTCTTCTTCGTGGTGTCTTGTTTGTGTGTGTGTGTCTATCTGTGTGTGTGCGCATGTGTGTGTGTGTGTGTGTGTGTGTGTGTGTGTGTGTGTGTGTGTGTGTGTATTCCCATGGTACTGTATATACGCCCCGGCTGTATATACGACACATACACCTCGTCCACCCTCTTAACCTCTAACCAGCTCATGAGTCGGAGGAAGAGCTTCTCTGGTGGTAAGAACGGCTTCATGGGGGTCTGCACCTCACACACACACACACGCACACACACACACACACGCACACACACACACGCACACACACACACGCACACACACACACACACACACACACAGAGAGGGAGGTGAAAGGGTTAGTTGTACTCACAGAAGGTGTTTTATAGCCTTTGCCTCCCCGTCACATGCAGTCATTAATTAGGCTTAAATACGGGCCGGATGCCAGCGAGCCGGCGCCTGCAGGTTGTTGGTTTTAGAGCTTCAGTCCGGTGTGTGTAGGTGTGTGTAGGTGTGTGTAGGTGTGTGTAGGTGTGTGTGTGTGTGTACGCACGATGCAACACCTCTGTCGTCATAGTCACAATGCGGCGGCTTGGTCAGAGGCTCTGTGATTTAAAAACTATCTACGTAACCTTTTAGGGTCGGTTACGTCTTTTCAAAATAAAGGTCCTTTTTTCAGAAAACAGCGTGGTAGGGTTCATGTTTTCATACGTTACAAAACATGTTGTAGCTATATTTAACATTGTGGACATTAATAAAGCATCAAACAGATATTATTTATATATTATATATGGCATGGTGACATCGACCTGAGTGGAGGACAAAGCGTTGCTATCAGAGCCTTAAGTGCGTTAGCTGGCTAGCTCTGTTAGCTCTGTTTGCACTGTTAGCGCTGTTAGCTCTGTTAGCACTGTTAGCGCTGTTAGTGCTGTTAGGGCTGTTAGCGCTGTTAGGGCTGTTTGCGCTGTTAGCACTGTTAGTGCTGTTAGTGCTGTTAGCTCTGTTAGCTCTGTTTGCACTGTTAGCACTGTTAGGGCTGTTAGCGCTGTTAGGGCTGTTTGCGCTGTTAGCGCTGTTAGGGCTGTTAGCGCTGTTTGCGCTGTTTGCGCTGTTAGCACTGTTAGGGCTGTTAGCGCTGTTTGCGCTGTTAGCGCTGTTAGCACTGTTAGTGCTGTTAGCTCTCTTAGCGCTGTTAGGGCTGTTAGCGCTGTTAGGGCTGTGTTATAGTATAGTTTATTAAACACTTAATTGAGAGTAATGTTTGTCATCTTGTTTTATTTCAGTGTTTAATGGTAAACCAAACGGGGAAATAGAAGAAATCTAGAGCCTCATTTTAATTAAATGATTGTGTTTATTTGACAGGATTGTTAGTTAGCTTGAAAAGAAAGACACATTTTCATCAGACGTTGAAAAAGGAAATTTTTTATTCTTTTGTTTAACGCTGAACAAAAGAAGGATTTCTAGTTTGAATCCCAAATGATAAAATACATTTTAGAAAAAAGCCTTGATAACTAGACAAGCTCTCCTTAGACCGAACAAAGAAACATATTTAAAAAATAAAAGTTTAACGAAATCAGAGCGATAATTTCCGCCTCAGAGAAATGCAGCGAACCCAAACACAACAACAGCTGCTCTTACTGATTTAGACACTTTTGGGACTTATTAGTGGAAATCATCTGCTGTAGTTCGTTCTTCACACACTGCAGACTCTTCACAGTGACACACACACACACACACACACACACACACTGTTATTCCGGACGAGCTGGGCGGCTCCTGTTCGTGTCCTTCTGGTGAACTCTGACCCGGTCCAGCCTCTGGCCTCGCTCCCTAAAGGTTTGACACCTCCCCCCCCCCTCCCCCTCCCCCCCCTCCTCTCTCCAGGTATGAGTGCTCTGCAGTTGCAGAACCTGGCCACTTTAGCGGCGGCGGCGGCGGCGGCCCAAAACTCAGCCAGTCCCTCCACCGCAAACCCCCTGTCCACCAGCGTCGCCTCGCTGGGAGCGCTGGGCAGCCCAGGTAACACCTCAGGGGGGCCGGGGGTCGGGGTGGGGGGGGCCCCCAACGCCTGCCTACGTCCTCCGCTCTCCACCGTTACCATCACCAGATCACCAGTGTTGTTGCACCCGCCCCTCCCTCCCCCCTCTCCCCCCCTCCTCCCCCCTCCCCATGACACATCACCAAAAACACATCAACCCCAAATCATCGCTGCCGATTCATTTGTTCAGATTCCCATGGAGAGTGTGTGTGTGTGTGTGTGTGTGTGTGTGTGTGTGTGTGTGTTGTCTTTAGCAACCAGCAGGTTGATGTCTGAGCTCAACTCAGGTTAAATATCGCCACCTTCAGATTCTTCTTCTTTCTCTCTCTCTCTCTCCCTCTCCCCCCCCCTCCCTCCCTCCTCCTCCTCCCCTCCCCCCCCTCCCCTCCCCCCCGTGTTCCCTCTCGTTGCCCTCGTCTGTTACTGCTGCCCTCCTCTTGACAAGCTCCCTGTTTCTGCTCCATCATTCTTCTCCTCTCTTCTGTCGGCCGGCTTCGCTCCAGCAGCCGGCGGGTTGTGTTTTATTTTTTGCTGTCTCTTTTCAGAGCTCATATGAAAAGCTGCCCCCCCCTCCTCCTCCTCCTCTTCTTCCTCCTCCTCTTCTACCTCCTCAGCATCCTCGCTTCCGCTTCCATCCCACTTCCTGCCTCCAATCAAGCCTCTACCTCTCCCACTCTCTCCCACTCCCTCTCTCTCTCTCTCTCTCTCTCTCTCTCTCTCTCTCTCTCCCTCCCTCTCTCCCTCTCTCTCCCTCTCTCTCTCTCTCTCCCACTCTCTCTCTCCCTCTCTCTCTCTCTCCTTCTCTCTCTCTCTCCCTCTCTCTCTCTCCCACTCTCTCTCTCTCTCTCTCTCTCTCTCTCCCTCCCTCTCTCTCTCTCTATCTATCTCTCTCTCCCTCTCTCTCTCTCCCACTCTCCCTCCCTCTCTCTCTCTCTCTATCTCTCTCCCTCTCTCTCTCCCTCTCTCTCTCTCACTCTCTCCCTCTCCCTCTCCCTCTCCCTCTCCCTCTCTCTCTCTGAATGTCACTCTAACCTTGAATAACACTCTCAGGCTGAGTGGCTCTAAACTGTGTGTCAATGAAACAGGAAAATGTTAGTTTGATAAATATAGACAGTTCTGCATGGAGACAGGCATTAATGTATTCATTTATTAGTTTATTAGTGTATTAATGTACTTATTTCTTTACTTATTTCTTTACTTATTTATGTACTTATGTTTTGTTTGTTCTGCACCTCGTGTCGTCATCTTCTCCTCCGGCTGCATCATTTGAGAGATCAAGAGTAGAGACCTCCTCTTCCTCCTTCTCTTCCTCCTCTTCCTCCTCCTCTTCCTCTTCCTCCTCCTCTTCCTCCTCCTCCCCCATCTCACCCACTGACACAGCAGTGTCACACATGGCACACATTACACACTGCTGTGAGTCCCAGGTGTGTGTGTGTGTGTGTGTGTGTGTGTGTGTGTGTGTGTGTGTGTGTGTGTGTGTGTGTGTGTGTGTGTGTGTGTGTGTGTGTGTGTGTGTGTGTGTGTGTGTTGGTGTCTGTGATGACGAGCTGGTTTTAAACCAGTGGAGCTCTAGAGGTTCTCTGGAGGTTCTCTCTGTACTCGTGTCTGCTTATTATGGGATGGCTCTTGTGTTGTGTAACGACGTCATGGACTCTGAATGCAGCAAATTAATGTTCACGAATATCAGCTGATCCAAACAACAACATCTTCTTATAGGGGGAGACACTGCAGGTGGACAGGTTCATAAATAAAATAAATAATAAATAAAATAATGATATATATATATATGCAAATGAGGCATTATTTCATTGTCAACAGCTATAAAACATCCAGTTCCTCCATGATTTAATAAATAAATGAGATATGAACAAACCCGCTGCATGAATATGAATATGAATAAAATCTACAGACCCAAACAGACAGTAAAATAAACTTCATTTCTGTTTCATCTGCAGTGTCTCTCCTGGTTTCATCTCCATTTGCTTACTTTAGACCTTGAATGACCCGACTTTATTTTAAATGAGGTCGCCGTGGAGACAACTGGCCTCGAGATCATATTTCCCTCTGAAGTGTTTATGGTTTTTATTTTAATGTTTCCTTTAAATGTCATTAATGAATCTTCTTGAACAAGTCTGTTTTGTCTCCTACTCTCCTTCCTCTTCACCTCCGTCCTCATCCCTCCTCCTCTTCCTCTCCCCCCCCCCCCCTCTTCCGGCCCCACAGCCAGCTCCAACGCCAGCGCCATGAACTCTCTGACCTCTCTGGGCACCCTGCAGGGCCTGGCAGGCGCCACCGTGGGCCTCAACAACATAAATGCACTAGCAGGTAGCGTCAACAGTGAGTATTCACTCCATCAGCCACCTCACCCCCACCTGCACCCCCCCCACCCCCCCACCCCCACCTGCACCCCCCCCACCCCCCCACCCCCGCTGTGAGAGCGACCCAGAGAGATGCCGATTATTAGAGGCTCACTGGTTTTTATGGAGGCCGTTGCAAATTCATTATTTATATATATATTATTTTATTTTTTATATTTATTATTTTGTTTAAATATAAATATACATATTTTATATTTTATATGTATTTTTTTATTTTATATTTATTATTTTTTGTTTTATTTTTATTTTATATATATATACAGTATATATTTAAAACACATTATTTTTTATTATCATTTTTTTTATTAAATTGGCAATTTCTCATTATTTGATATTTCATTTTGATCAATTTAAACTAAATAAAAAATGTGTAAAGCCAGTTCAAGCTGATTTTATTCATTTTATTGTAAATATTTCAGAATTTGTACTTAAAATAAGAAAAAAAACAATTAAACAATATTTATTATATAATAAGCAAAGGCACCTTTCATGTACAGAACAGTGTAAATAACTCTGGAGGAAAAATCTGACCACACACTAATTTTTGTACTTTTGAAATCAATAATTCTCATAATTCTAGACGTGAAAATCCATAAGAAAGAAGAAAGAAAGCTGAAAACAGAATAAAAGATGGCAGATAAGCGTTTTTAAAGATGGCCGCCTCCTCCTCCGTCTCTCTGCGTCTCACTTTCACTCGACTCGTTCATCTGGCTGAAGATGTTTCACCTCCATCCATCTCTCCATCCGCTTCCTGGTGGTGTCCTGGGTTGTGCTTGCTCTAAGAGTGCTGCTGTGTGTGTGTGTGTGTGTGTGTGTGTGTGTGTGTGTGTGTGTGTGTGTGTGTGTGTGTGTGTTTCACATCCTGTTGCTTCTATTTTATTTCTACAAGAGGACATCAGACTGGGGGGCAAAACTGAAACTTGGTAGTTTTGGAGGTCAATAAAGGTCAAAATAAAAGATTTGACTACTTTCCTGATTTCATTTTTACTATTTTATGTCAAAACAATCACAGATCTGTCAATTTTACAGCCGAATAAATACACATCTGTCACTTTTTATGCCAAAAATACAAATTGTGACTAATTCTGAGAAATAAATAAATATATAAATACAAGTTACACAAATTTTTATTTTTGAAACCTCAAACATTTACTAAATGTAATAATTTCCATGCACAAAAAAAAAAGCAAAATCAAAAAAATATTGAATTCAAACGTTCATTCAGAAATACAAAACCTGTCAATTGTACTGCCTAATAAATAAAAAACCTGTACATTTTCTTGGCAAAATTTGGTAGTTCACTAAATATAATAACTTTCTTCCTCTCGTGCCATAAAAACATTTCAACTTCATTCTTTGTCAGGAAGAAATGAAGAAGAAAACATTCGCAGATCCAGCAGCAGGTTTTAAAAAATAATCCGAGAAGAGTCCCGAGCATCGACCCGGCGGGCGCGTCGACCCGCTGCGCGCCTCGTACCGCTCGTCCTCCTCCGACCTCCGGGACACGGAGCTGGGATCTTAATCAGAGCTGTTATTACAGCAGAGATCCTGTCCGCCGCCTCTCCCACCACATTATTCTCCTCTGACCTTTACCGGTCCTCGGCTGGAGTCGCTGTATCCGCTGTGTAAATCATCCCCGTCCACACACACACACACACACACACACACACACACACACACACACACACAAGCGTCCTTTCAAACAGAAAAGGTTCGCTTTCCTTTTTTGCATCCCGACCAATGCTTCTTGCCCCCCCCCCCCCCCCCCCCACACACACACACCCCTCCTCCACCACCCTCATTTAAACACATCTAGGCCTTAATTGAATTGCAAAGGTCAGCGGTGCAATTATTCCTGAATAAATGAGTGACCTATAATCCGGCGCTCGGCGGTGATCATTTATTTCCGTGTGTGTGACGGCGAGGCGACAAGACGCCGGGCCGGTGTCGGCCCCCTCAGACGGGTCGCCCGCCGCCGCGATATTAAGCCGTTACACGCCGCTAATGAGTGTTGCCCCCCCACCCCCCCCACCGGGATGTCTTCACCCCTAAAGAGAGACGTCACCGGCTGGAAAAGCTCATCGCACCCCCCCACACACACACACACACACACACACACACACACACACACGCGAGACACTTCTTTAAGTGTTGAGGCGGATTTCACACATCAGATGTGTCGTTGTGTATCACTCTTTGTCGTTTCGTTACTTTGTATTAAAATGCATGAACCCAGTACGGCAGTAACGAGGCGATTCAAGACAGAAACATTATAATCAGATAATAATAATAATAATAATAATCCATGCAGCTGTCTGCACGAGTGAACCGCATCCAACACGTACAATATATGCTGAGAGTAGTTGGTTAATGAACCAACGGGGGCCAGAGGGGGAAACGTGCCCCCTGTGAGCGCTGCAAGGCAGGAAGTGTAGAGGAACTCCACCAGGTCACATGACTTCATGTTATCTATAGAGGAACTCCACCAGGTCACATGACTTCATGTTAGTCTATAGAGGAACTCCACCAGGTCACATGACTTCATGTTAGTCTATAGAGGAACTCCACCAGGTCACATGACTTCATGTTAGTCTATAGAGGAACTCCACCAGGTCACATGACTTCATGTTATCTATAGAGGAACTCCACCAGGTCACATGACTTCATGTTAGTCTATAGAGGAACTCCACCAGGTCACATGACTTCATGTTAGTCTATAGAGGAACTCCACCAGGTCACATGACTTCATGTTAGCCTATAGAGGAACTCCACCAGGTCACATGACTTCATGTTAGTCTATAGAGGAACTCCACCAGGTCACATGACTTCATGTTAGTCCATAGAGGAACTCCACCAGGTCACATGACTTCATGTTAGTCTATAGAGGAACTCCACCAGGTCACATGACTTCATGTTAGTCTATAGAGGAACTCCACCAGGTCACATGACTTCATGTTAGCCTATAGAGGAACTCCACCAGGTCACATGACTTCATGTTAGTCTATAGAGGAACTCCACCAGGTCACATGACTTCATGTTAGTCTATAGAGGAACTCCACCAGGTCACATGACTTCATGTTAGTCTATAGAGGAACTCCACCAGGTCACATGACTTCATGTTAGTCTATAGAGGAACTCCACCAGGTCACATGACTTCATGTTAGTCTATAGAGGAACTCCACCAGGTCACATGACTTCATGTTAGTCTATAGAGGAACTCCACCAGGTCACATGACTTCATGTTAGTCTATAGAGGAACTCCACCAGGTCACATGACTTCATGTTAGCCTATAGAGGAACTCCACCAGGTCACATGACTTCATGTTAGTCTATAGAGGAACTCCACCAGGTCACTTGACATGTTTCTGTGTGTGTGTGTGTGTGTGTGTGTGTGTGTGTGTGTGTGTGTGTGTGTGTGTGTGTGTGTGTGTGTGTGTGTGCGTCTGTGTGTGTGTGTCGCTCTGTGGAGTAAACCTGTGTGCAGCTCTGGCTGTCATCAGCATCCTCTACTGCAGTGGTTCTCAAACTTTTTTTGTCAAGCCCCACTTTGGAGGACGAAAAATGTTCGGGCCCCACCGCCCCTACAAAATTGTAACAAAATGGTCCATGCTGAATTTTTATTGAAATAACAACATTTTGTGACTCCTCTATCTGTGCTTTTATTAATAATAGAACAAAGAAAATGTAAGTCACTTTCATGTAAACCAGATTGCTCCATCGGACAAAAACAAATAAAACGTGCAATCACTTTGTTAGAACAATACAAAGTTGTGCAAAAAAAGAACTAATATTTGGCAAAAATAGCTCATTGTAATAGCCTAATTAACATGTTTTGTACTGAATATATTTTCAGGAAAATAACAAAGTTCAACCTGTGAAAAACTAAATAAAAATATTTGGCAATAAAGAGTTTTACACTGCATATCTTTTCAAAACAACAATAACGTGCAACCGGTGCAAAACAAAACTAAATTAGTGCAGATATGAGCCTGCTTTCCACTACAAATCTTTGTAAAACGGGGTTGTAGATTTGATACGGCCACTCTCAATTCATGCTCAAAGTTGAGCTTCGATCTGTATTTTGTTTTGAGAGAGGCAACAGCAGAAAAGCCGATCTCACAGAGGAAGCTCTGCGCGTCATCACAGCCGTCCTGCTGGTGCTGAATCAAACTGCTGCTGGTCCACCTGAAGTAGCGCTGGCAGCGGCCGTCATTCAGACGCTGTTGTGCGGCTACGGATGATATTATGAACCCGGACACGGGGGCGTCTGATGGTCCGACATTAGAGGGACTTCCACAAGAAGTTTAAAGCAGAACTAGTGGTTAGTTCAATGGTGGATGGGGGGAACGGTACTGTTTTTACGGAGATAAGCCCCAGAGATAAACCCCGCCCCCTTCAAGGGGCGCGTAAAGCCAGTAGCGAATGACGCGAATTAACCACATAAAGTCGAGCGACTAAACTCACGCGAGTAACACACCATTACGTCTACAAGTGTGAGTCGCAACTCGCAAAAGGATCTGTCGCGGTCGCGCATGCGGAACCGTAACGGTGTAATTTAAACCACAGATTTGAAAATGCGAAATGCATTCTGGGATATTGGCTGGTACAAGTACGCACAAGTCTCATCCTATGCATCCCCAGTAAAATGGGCGGATCAAATCACATCCGGGCATTTTCACAGTTATTTAAAATAATGAAAAATAAAAAAATAATCTACATTTCCCCAACCCTCTCGCGCCCCACCTGTAATACCTCCGCGCCCCACTAGAGGGTCGCGCCCCACAGTTTGAGAACCACTGCTCTACTGTGATTGTGTGTGTGTGTGTATGTGTGTGTGTGTGTGTGTGTGCGTCTGTGTGTGTGTGTGCGTGTCTGTGTGTGTGTGTATGTGTGTGTGTGTGTGTGTGTGTGCGTGTGTGTGTGTGTGTGCGTGTGTGTGTGTGTGTGTGTCACACAGTGGGAGCTCTAACGAGTAAGTGCAACTCTTCTTTCTTTATTGTTGGGTTTTATGTAAAGTTGCTCAAATGCTCTCAGGTATGGCGGCGCTCAACGGCGGCCTGGGCGGCGCCGGGCTCACCAACGGCACGGCGGGCACCATGGACGCGCTGACGCAGGCCTACTCAGGGATCCAGCAGTACGCCGCCGCGGCGCTGCCCACCCTCTACAGCCAGTCGCTGCTGCAGCAGCAGGGGGCCGCCGGCAGCCAGAAGGAGGGTCAGTGTCTGCAGATGAAGCCCCTCGAGTGTCGAGAGAAGGTTTAGATAACGGAGCAGCTCACCTGGGTTTATTTATTTATTTATTTTTCTTGCCACGTCCCCAAAACGTGTTTTTCCTACCGTTAAAATAGATGTATTTTATTGAAAATTCAGCTTGTAACTAAAAAAGACAAATCAGACAAGGCTGAACCACACGGTGCGTTTGTGGACATTGGGGAGATTTATGTTTTAATTATTCAAATTGCACACAAAATCTTTCTTCCAAATATAGTGAGCTCTACAAATCTGATGTGGATTTCTGAATTTAATTTTCAAAACACTTTTACCAAAGATCTGCATTAGTTTATTATTGTATTATATAATTATTAATGGAGCAAAGAGTCCAACAGTAATAATATCACAATAAACTTGATTAAATTAGCAATTCTACAAAATAAATCACATATTTGCTTTGTAATCATCAAATCTATTGATAAATAGTTAATGTGCATTTCTAGATTCTTTAATTGGAATAATGTTAAATAATATTATTCCATATATCAACCGAACATTTACCAAAAGAAAAATGTTGTCTTATTTTGAAGGAACTTGACTTGCACAAAATGTAAAAGTTACGATCAGTAATAATTAGTTAGGAATCATTTCTGTTTCTATATAAATATTTCTGCAATGGTTTTAGAGCTAAATGATGTATATGGATACAAAGTGAATCTCAGTGAGTCTGCGTCAAACACACATTTGTTAAAGAAACAACGCTTTCGTCCGTCCAGCTCGAGGAGACAAAGACTCACCGGCTTCATTTAGCGGTGAAGAGCACATTTAATGAGTCTGAGAGATCCGACCTTCTAGGATTAGGACGTGGGATGGAGAGGGGGAGGGGCGACCTTTGACCCCTCTTAAGAGAGAAAGAGCGAGAGGAACAGGGCGCCGCTTTTATCCGCGGAGAACGAAAATATTATCATTATTAACTGAAAAGAGGGGAAAGCATTCATTCACTTTGTTTAATGTTCAATATAATTATAATTATAATTTATTTGTTTAAAAGCGTTCACAAAGCTGGAGGTCGGCCCTCCGGCAGCGAGGTGTTTTATTTCTGTTGCTTTGAATGGAAGAGCCTTCCCAGTGACCTCACTGCCCCCCCCCCCCCCCCCTCCCTCCCCCCACAGGTCCCGAGGGTGCCAACCTGTTCATCTACCACCTGCCCCAGGAGTTCGGAGACCAGGACATCCTGCAGATGTTCATGCCTTTTGGAAACGTGGTCTCTGCCAAAGTCTTCATCGACAAACAGACGAACCTGAGCAAGTGTTTCGGTGAGGAGCGCCGCTCGCCGGGTCCCGGTTCAGGGGCCGGTTCAGGGGCCGGTTCAGGGGCCGGTTCAGAGGCCAGTTCAGGGGCCAGTTTAGAGGCCAGTTTAGAGGCCAGTTCAGGGGTCGGTTCAGGGGCCAGTTCAGTGGCCCGTTCATGGGCCGGTTTAGAGGCCAGTTCAGGGGCCCGTTCATGGGCCGGTTCAGGGGCCAGTTCAGGGGTCAGTTCAGGGGCCAGTTCAGGGGCCCGTTCAGGGGTCAGTTCAGGGGCCAGTTTAGAGGCCAGTTCAGGGGTCAGTTGAGAGGCCAGTTCAGGGGTCAGTTCAGGGGCCAGTTCAGGGGTTAGTTCAGGGGCCAGTTCAGGGGCCAGTTCAGGGGCCAGTTCAGGGGTCAGTTCATTCAGGGGCCAGTTCAGGGGTTAGTTCAGGGGTCAGTTCAGGGCCCAGTTCAGGTGCCAGTTCAGGGGTCAGTTCAGGGCCCAGTTTAGGGCCCAGTTCAGGGGCCAGTTCCAGGGAAACCCCAGCAGGAAGTTAATTTTTCCTGCAGGGTTTCCCCGACTTCAAGAGACCAGAAGTCTCGTCTCGCGGCTCCAGGGAGCAAATGACCAACAACACGGTGGAGAGATATTGAGCCACATTCATAGAAGCCGTTAATAAAAGACCCCCTGAGCTGGGACAACAACTTTTTTGCACCTGGTATTAAAAAATCCTACTTGATTGGCATGTAAATATTAATTTGAAGCGTTTAAACCGAGAGTATTGGTCCACATCCAAACATGTAACCAAACAGAAATAAATGAAGCACGGATCCAGGAACAGAAAGTCTGGTCAGGACGGATGTGAGACCAGCGAGACGAGGAGTCAGCTGTCAGGTTTAGAGGCTGCAGATATTAGGAGAGGAAGTGAAGTGTGCACAGAGATGACTTTGTGAAAGACAGCGTGAAGAAAAAACACAACATAACTTCCCCGTCTGCTCCAAAAACCTTCATTCTGACACTTTGACCAACGGTGGCGTTTGGAGCAGTTTTTGCATTATTTCTTTCTGTGTTTTTTTCCAATTTTTTTATAATTCAGAACCGTCGTCTATGAGTTGTTTTTTTTTCTGAGCTTATTTGTCATGGCGCTCCATATTGGAAGTGCCACTTTACCCCCCGCTATTTGCTTCACTATTACGTGTATTCCTCCTTTACTCCGCTTTATTATTCCATTAATGTCTCGATGCAACGACCCCTTCGGGAGTCGTTAAATTTTAATATTTTCTTATTGTGTACCAGGGGTGCATTTTCATTTCGATATAAAGCAGACGAATCAGACATCCGGAGACACAGAAACATGGCGAAGGAGCCTCTCGTAGTGTTTTAATTTAAGTAGCTGGTTATTACACATTGATTTTAGAGTATAGAGTTGCTGTAAATAAACAAGACCCATCAGGCAGAAGCGTGTCTGCTGCGAGAGAGAAGACATGAAAACACTTACAGTATGTCAGACAGGAAACGATGAAGATCACAGGAAATGTGTTCAACAACAACACAAACCAAATGTAGCAAAGTGTAGCCTAAATGTGGCTAAATGTAGCTAAATGTGGCTAAATGTAGCTAAGTGTAGCATAAATGTATCTAAATGTGGCTAAATGTAGCTAAGTGTAGCCTAAATGTATCTAAATGTGGCTAAATGTAGCTAAATGTGGCTAAATGTAGCTATGTGTAGCCTAAATGTATCTAAATGTAGCTAAGTGTAGACTAAATGTAGCTAAATGTGGCTAAATGTAGCTAAGAGTAGCATAAATGTAGCTAAGTGTAGCATAAATGTAGCTAAATGTAGCTAAGTGTAGCCTAAATGTAGCGAAATGTGGCTAAAGGTAGCTATGTGTAGCCTTAATGTAGCTAACTGTAGCCTACTTGTAGCTAAATGTAGCTAAATGTGGCTAAATGTAGCTTATTTTTGTTGCCTAACATCGTAGCAGTTCACTTAGGAGGGATACCAAATACAAACGTCTCGTAGACTTTTTATGAAGCCATTTGTCGACACTTCTCTTTTGCCCAACGGATATACAACGCTCAACATAACTGGCAACAAATGTAGCGAGCTAGGCTACAAACGTTCTCTCAACAAGCCGATACCTGTTTCATACATTTAACTCGGACAAATGGACCACTGTTTATTACTGTAAACGCTCCCCATGTCCAGCATGCCAGGTTGTCACATTCTTGTTGTTTTAAACAACTCCCCCCCCCCCCCCCTCCTTCCCCGCCTTCCCCCCACAGGCTTCGTCAGCTACGACAATCCCGTGTCGGCGCAGGCAGCCATCCAGGCCATGAACGGCTTCCAGATCGGCATGAAGCGGCTGAAGGTGCAGCTGAAGCGCTCCAAGAACGACAGCAAACCGTACTGATCTTAGCTGTAGGGTCGCTCTGCTCCCATGTTAGCACTGCTAGGGTAAGTCCCCCCACGGAGGGGAAAACGAAAAAAAAACAAAAAAACTAACCGAGCCACGACCTCTCTACTCAGAGACTGTGGGGGGAGGGGAGGGAGGGACGTGGGAGGGAGGGGGAGACGACCTACAACCACCCCGAGGGAGACACACACGCCTTGTTTTTTTGTTTCTTTTTCTTGCTTTTTTTTGAAGATTTTTACGTTAGCTTTCAAGTATTATTATTTATTACAATTATTATTTGAAATTTTTCTTCTTTTTTTTTACACACATGAACGCTTCCATTACCGCCATTACTTTGTGCAATTTTTTTTTTTATTTAACTTTTTTTTTATTTTTTTTTACAATGGAAGAAATGAGCTATCTTGGGTAGCTTTATAAAAAAAATGTTTTTCTTAATTTCTCAGAGATTATTTATACATTTTTGAGGACTAGTTACAGCCACAACCGAGGTAAAGACAAAGGAGCCATGATGATTCAAACTTGTATTGTTTTCCTTCTCTCTCTCGTGAACCCCGAGGCCTGGCGAAGGGTTCACTATTTTATTTCATTTTTTGACACGCACGCCGATATGCACATTCGACCTTTGACCTCCGCGGTGCTGGTTGCAGGCCGCCGCTGCTTCTCCGAGAACAAAACCCTCTAAAGCCTGCTGGCAACCCGGGAGCAAAGGCTGCAGAAAAACATGAGTGGCCTCTTTACATTATAGTCAGAGCAGTTACAGCTACACACCACAGGAAGAAGAACACAAAACAAAACACACTCCAGCTGCGTCTTATTATTTATGTGAAAATATAAAAAAAATACAGTTTTTTTTTAATTTCTCAGAAGGTGAAAAAAAAACTAAAATTAGTCACTACATTTCTGGGTCAGATCACATTGGTCTTTGTTGTGAAAGGGATATTACCGCATTTACAAAATAACATCCAGAATTTGATGAAGGCTATAATGATAATTCTAATAAGAAAAAAAAAGAGTTTATGGGTTCGAGGTGGTCACTGAAAATACTTGATGTTTGTTGAAAGGCACAAAAGAGAATAAGTTAAGTACAGAAAGCCACAGGCCTGTAAATTTTATTTGTAAAAAAAGCAGTTCTATTTTTATACAACATTTTTACTGCCTCAGATGAAAAAAAAAAAGGATTTTATTTATTGCCTATCGTTAAGTTATTTGACTCCTACAAAGTAAAAGCACCATTAAAGTCGACCCGTGTGGAGAAGTCTGGTGGAACCGGGTTCTCCGGTGTTTTTCCTGTTTTTTTCAGTGCAGAAACCACAATCACAAACACGCCGCCATTCGAGCCGCACCCCCTTCCTCTTCCTCTTCCTCCTCGTCCTCCTCGCATTCACTCTGTGCTGTTCATCCCTCCATCTCTCTCTCTTCTGACCGCTCCCTCCATCCGTAGTGGGACTTCTTCTTCACAATTTCTCCTCGCCTTTTTAGTCATTTTTCTTTTCTTTTTTTTTGGTTTCGTTTTGAGTGCTTTGCGTTTTTTGTTTGTTCGTAGCCCCTCCCCCTCCCCTCCCCCTTCCAAAGATGTTGAAATTTAAAACCCACCTCCCCCATCTCCCCCAAAAATATGACTATTTTCTCCCAAATGACGACATCCATCTGGGATCTGATGGATAAAGCTTTGGGTGCTCTTTGTGTGTGTGTGTGTGTGTGTGTGTGTGTGTGTGCGTGTGCGTGTGCGTGTGCGTGTGCGTGTGCGTGTGTGTGTGTAGTATAGACCTATAACATGATATCATTTAAAGAAAAAGTACTAAAATCAAAGCTTAAAAAATGTGCCAATGAAATCAGTGAGTGGTGTTGCTGTTCTGCCGGTTTGCATTGTTGTTGTTGTTGTTGTTTGTTTGTTGTCGTTGTTGCTGTCGTTGTTTCTCCTGATTTCTTTTGACAAAGACAAGATGCTGTAGTGGTGCTCCTGCTCTCTGTGTAACTCTCTCCTCTCCCCTGTTTTTTCTTTCCCCTTCAGAACATCTCCATGCCTGTTAGCTCATCGTTTGCCTCGCATGTCTCCGTGGCGTCCCCAAAAAAAACAAACAAACTTTTAGAACAAAAAAACAAAACTCCCCACCAAATAACAAAAAAAAGTGTCATCGTCCTCCTCGTCCTCCTCGTCCTCCCCGTCATTGTTTTTTTCCGATGTCTTTCCCGAGCTCACCTGATCATTACCCGGCTCTCCTCCTCCTCTGCCGCCTACTGACCTTTTGAACTTTGAACTTTTTTGGGATTTTTTAATGATTTTTCTTTGTTGTTATTTGTTGTTGTTTTTTTGTTTTTTTTGCATGTGACCTCATTTGGATCTGTTTTCCGGGAGGGTTTCAGGGAGGGAGGCGACAACCAGGGAGGGGGCGGGTGAGAGGAGTGACTCAATGTGAAAAAGATATAAAGCTGCATTCGTATGAAAAACTAAAAAAGAGATTTTTATGGAAAACACAACAACCTGTGGCCGTGATTTCCATCCACTATGTTTTCCTGCAATTTTTTCTTTTGTTTCTTCTTCTTCTTCTTTATGTCAGGTTTTTTTTTCCTTTCTTTTCTTCTTCATTTAAAGTAAACTTGAAAGTTCACTACAGGAACCGGCGCCATCTTGTTTCTGGCCCCGGTGGCAGAGCGGGCGTCGGACCAGAAGCAGTCGGCGCCGGTTCCTCTGAAAAAAAAAATAAGACTACTTCCAAACAGTTTTGAAAGAAAAACTGTCTGATCAATATTAGACTCTTCTCAGAGCTCTCCAATGGTTTTTACATTTTTCAGGCAGTGTAAAGTTTTTTGATAAGGCCATTTTAAGTGGCTCTGTTTCTCATTCAAAGTCTATATATAGAACCACTTTTTTCTAGAGTAGTTTAAAGGTAAAAATAAAAAAAAGACATTCGCCCTGTTTGGGGCGGGAGAAATGCTACCTACTTGTGTCACCTTTTGCTGAACTGACTCACAGATAGACAATCCGTGGTTTAAATGCACATGATGAAATTACCTATATTTTCTACTGTTTAAATGTATAGAGGAAAAAAAAATACTAAGATACGTGTGAACCTGCGTTAACGTCGGTGCTTCTCGTGAGTTTAGTTGTGGTTTCATCACAAGTCTAACGGTCTTAAATGTCTCATGTTTTTCAAGAGAAGACAAAAAAATCAGTTTACTTGAACAATAGACAAAGCCTTTCATATTACTATAATAGTTACTTTGTTTCTTTTTTGTTGTTGTTTCTATTTTTATTTTTTTTAAAGGAGTCTATTTGTTAAATTTCTTGTTGGTTAATTAGCTATATAAAATTCCTAAAAAATATATATAAATATAAATATATCTATATATATATATATATATAATGTCAGCTTGTGAAGCATCAATGTCATTATTATTTTTATTTCTCTCGTGGGAAACAAATATTTAGATGTGTTTTGTTGTTGGGCAAAATGTCTTATAAAGAAAAAAAGACAAGATCAGTGGAGTTTAGTGCCAAATTCTGAAGGTACTTCCTGCCTCGCGTCAGTGTACTTCTTGTGAAATTATTTGATAACATGGGTATTTTATTATAAGTGTTTTGTATGGATCCCTCATATTTAAAAAAAATATAGATTTAAAAAAGAGTTTGTTAACTTGCTATTCTGTGGTCTTGTTGCCTGAAAATGTCATGTTTGCTTTTTTTTCTTTGTAAAGATGTAAAAAAAAAAAAAAAAACGGAACAAAAAAAGTGCCCATGTGTCATATATATATATATCTATATACACGCACACACGGACGCACACACACACATTCTCGTGCAGACCTCACAGTTTTACTTTCTTGTTGTGCATGAGAGCCCCGCCGAGCGCGAGCGCCTCCACAGCGCCCTCTAGTGCCCGCCGAGCGCCTCCACAGCGCCCTCTAGTGCCCGCCGAGCGCCTCCACAGCGCCCTCTAGTGCCCGCCGAGCGCCTCCACAGCGCCCTCTAGTGCCCGCCGAGCGCGAGCGCCTCCACAGCGCCCTCTAGTGCCCGCCGAGCACGAGCGCCTCCACAGCGCCCTCTAGTGCCCGCCGAGCACGAGCGCCTCCACAGCGCCCTCTAGTGCCCGCCACCGCGCACACACACTTTAAGAAAGAAGAAGAAACGGGACTCACACACGGAGACTTTTAGCCATTTGTACAGCCGTTAAATTCATCAAAGCCTTACCACCGACCTTTGCACTCCTTTCTCTCTCTCTCTCTCTCTCTCTCTCTCTCTCTCGCACAGACATCGGGCTTCAGTGTGCTTCGTCTTTTGATTGTCTTCTCGCTCGCCGCCCCGCGAGGTGAGAGTCATTCGCGAAAAAGCCTTATTTCTCCGAATCCTCTTCTTATTTGGGGGGAGTTTTTTCTTTTTTGGGCGGAGTCTCGGAAAAACACGTCTCGAGTCGTAGCCGCCGCCTCGTTTCTGTCTCTGGTCGTTAAGTTTTGTGTACATCACCTCAGACGAGCACGCTGATGTAAGCACAGGGCAAGAACCGCAAACGAGCCTCGATCTCTTTGGGGGGGAGAAGGGGGGAGGAAGGGGGAGGGGCCCCCGTCGGGGCGGTCCAGAGCTCGTTTCTACTCGTTTCCTAATTTCCCAACTCGTCCTTTCCGTGCCGTTTACGGGCCAAAATCATGTTCAGATGCCAAAAAACGTGTTCTCGAGGTTTCTCATCGTCGAGCGTTTGCGTGGCCCCGCGTTGTCGACGTCTCTTCAGCCTCCCTGAACGCTAGTTTACGGTCTAAAACTGTTAAAAAGTATTACAAAATACACAAAGGCAGCATTATTTTCTACCGCTCACCATTCGCCTTAACCAGGGAGCGTTGGACCAGTATTACCAAGATGTCGTCAGTCAGAGTCCGGGTTCACCTCCCACGTGTCACAGTCCGGGGGGAGGGGCCATTTTCTTAAAGGGCCGGGCGTTGTTGTTCTCTCCTCTCCGTCTCCTCTCCGAGGATAAACGGAGTTATTAGAAAAACTGAGAGATGAACTGAACTTATTGGACGGCGCCGGGGGAAATAACAAGAAAAAAGAGCTTGTTGGTTTTGCAGAGGAAGGAGGGGGAGGGGGGGGGGGGTCACGCCCTGAAAAAACAACAACCAAGATGGAGGCGCCGCGGCTTTCATTATCCTCGCTCCCCCTTAAAAAGAAAACACAGAACTCTGCATGACCTCATGAGGCGAGCAGACTTTTATTTTGAATTAATTGTATTTATTTGTTTTCCTGAATGCAGTACAAAAACAGCCACAACTACCTGAACGAAAGCAGCGGCCTCGGACCGGTTAGCGCCAATAAGAGATGCGTCACGTGGTCACATGATCACATCGTCACGTGGTCACATGATCACATCGTCACGCCGTCGCACAACTTAGCGTCGACTTTTTGTTATCGTTTATTTTTTGTGCGGCTCTTCGTAACCTTGTCCTCCACTCGGCCGTCCGTCCCCCCAAAAGAAAACACACAAAAACACACGTTGCCAAAAGTCACACACATCCCATCTTCGTCTTGGATGTTCGGAAGCACACGAGGGTCGTGGGAACGTAGGAACGTAGAAACGGGGTTTCCTGTGGAGCGGCTCGCCTCGGAGGGGCTGTCATCGCCGATGCTCGTTGTAATCTCTCTATCTTTGTCACTTGTTCACTTCTCTGTTCTCCTTCTTTCTTAATTATCTTTAAGTGCTATTTATCAAACAATGAAATCTGAAGAAAAAAAAATAACTTGTCGTTCCTTTGCATTATGGCTTATGTCCAGGTTTTTGAGGGGAAAAAATGTTTTGTGTGTTTTCTCTCTTTCCGTGCCGTTAAAAAAAAAAAGAAAAAAAAGAGCTTGTTGTCTGTAGAAATTATCCAAATTATTTGTTGTTGTTTTTTTGTTTTTTTTGTTTCTTTTAATTCTCAAGATACAAAACAAGTCCAAGTTATTGTCCTGAGAGAAGCCAAAGTCGATGCATTTCAGTGGATCCTGTAAGCGTGATGTGTGTTTGTTCGACAACACTGGGAATCTGTCACCGGATGGGATTTAAAAAGTACAACAAAACAAATGCAGGCTTTCCTATTTCTACAACTGATTGTACTTATGCATTTTGTACCAGTGGAATTTTTTATACTGGAGATTAAAGGATACAACAAAAAAAACAAAAAAAAACAATCTTAGAAAAAGCTGTGTGGCCGAGCGGCTCCTCGCCGGCATCAAGAACGTTGGCTTTTGATAATAAGATTTTCTAGAAGATCTTCGGCTTTATTTCCTCCTCTTCTTCTTGTTGTTCTTTCTTTCTGCCTCCCTTCTTTTTTTTTTCCCCACGAAAAAAAAACAGAGGGTAGGTGAGTGTCAGATCTTTTCATTTTTTATTTTTTTATTTTATTATTTCATATTTGTTTTTGCTTTTTTAAATAGTTCTAGCAAGTTTGTCTATACAAAAGCGGTAAGTTTCATTTTGACTTCTGTATTGTGCCGTCTACACGATAAGACAATTATAGAAAAAGAAGGAATAGAAATATTTAGTCACCTTCAGTGGATTAATGTATTAGTTTAATAAAGAGATCAACTAATTAGAAATCTTTTGCTTTTAGCTGTTTAGATTTTTCCGGTTTCTCTGTCCTTCTCTGTGAACTAACTGTGTAGCTGAAGCAGTCAGAATTATTTTTGTAAACGTATGTTCTTGTGTGATGCAGTTTTTTGCTTCTGTCTCCTATATTAAACCATTTTTCCTAATACTCGTCTCTCTCTGTGTTGTTGTGTTCCAGTCTGACGTTCTGTTTCACTCCCTCTCTTCCTCTCTTCCCTCTCTTCCTCTCTTCCCTCTCTTCCTCTCTTCCCTCTCTTCCCTCTCTTCCCTCTCTTCCCTCTCTCGTCCATGAGTCTCTCACCTGTTCACGTTTTTTGTGATGTTTTCTTTCGGCCGCATAGAGGAGTTGGCTCCGCCCCCAGCGGACAACTCGCTATGCCGTCCTCAGACACAGTAAATATGCATCACGTGTGTTTGCATGTATATTTATTGCTGTGGAGCCGCCTGACAGCCGAGCCGGAGCCTGAAGCGCGAAGTGTCCTGCTTAAAGGAAAAGTTCGGCATTTTGGGAAATAGGCGTTCTGACTAAGATTTAGACGAGATGCCGCCCTCCAAAATATGACACATCAGGGTCCATGGTCCCGAACATTACTCTAAAATATCAGCAGCCTGAAGGCCTTTACACACCGAGGGCGGGTTTTATTTAGCCGCATGTCAATGTAAATTAAATAATTAAGTAATTTTTCATGTAACTTCTTATTTTAACCCCAAAAAGACGATATTTTCTTAAACTAGCTAAGCTTGAACCTAGTTTGTTTCCCGTGAAGGCGGGAGTTTATTTTGAAAAGCCTGTGTGAATGTAACGAGCAGGAATTTACACGACTTTCTGCAGGAAAACTCATGAAAAGTGAGCTTTTTTCGTAAGATATCACGGGATATGTATGAGGATATGTTGACCCTTCACAATAAAAGCCCTTGAGATATAACTGTTATCCAGAGGGACATAAATAATATAGCTCACAGTAGCTTTGGCTCTACATCTCTCCCACAGTGTGTAAAGCTGGCTGTGTATTGATCGATCCATGGTGCTGTCCGTGGTGCTGAAGTAGAAAAAAGATTTGTAATTGCAAATTTTCTGGAATGTTTTTTGCGACGCAGAAAAATGCCTGAATTAGCAAGAATGTCAGGACGTATTCAACCGCCCCCAAAATGCATTGCGGCTCATCAGATCGCCCAATGGCGGACTGCGAGGACCGCTTATTTTACAAAGCCAGACTAATATATATTCTCTCCCAGCTGTTGAAATAAAAGCTCACACTGGCCGATGCTTTTAGAAAGAGGGCCGAATCTGATCAGGGAGCTACTTCCTGTTTTTTGTGCCCGCCCCCCAGAGTGTTCTCTGATCAGTGATTGGCCGGTGCGGTCCCGCCCCCTCTCCCTCGTGCTGTCCGCTGTCCTGGGCGAGGCCTGTCCTGTACTGTATGTCCACTTTGTATCCGATCCACCACCCTATGTCTCACCGGCTCAACTGCATCCCAGAGAGAGAGGGAGAGAGAGAGAGAGAGAGAGAGAGAGAGAGAGAGAGAGAGAGAGAGGGAGAGAGAGAGAGAGAGAGAGAGAGAGAGAAAAGAGAAGTCAAAGTTTTCAGAAATGGAGGAGGGTTGGTTCTCTTGCTCAAAGAAATTAATGCTTCTTCAAAAAAATGGGAAGATCTGGCTGCTTTCTTTTCTTTCTTTCTTTCTTTCTTTCTTTTTTGGGGGAAGAACAAACAAACACATCCAGCGAGGGTCCAATCAGATCCGCCTGCAACGCTCTAAATATTTGATCTTCACGACTCCTCACAGACATCCGCGCTGCTCTCCGGCGTCTTCTCCCGTTTCTTCGCGGCCACGTCCGTTATTAAATATTGATCGCGAGGCGCTCAATAAGCCGCCCTCCTGTCGGTGGAGCCGACCCGCGGAGAGATCACGTGACGGTCGACGTGTGGCTTCTGATTGTAAAGGGAATGTGTTGATGCTCACACACACACACACACACAGTTCTACTGAGGACGATGAGCGTCTGAAGATGGCCGCCGCGTCAGCTGACGCTTTGGGATTCAAGGTGAGGTCCGCCAGCGTCAGACGCACAGACAGACCCGACAGGCGTGGAGGCCTGAAGGTCGGCGGCGTTGCCAATGGCAGCGCTCGTTTCCTTTCAATTTGACCTTTTTTTTGTGTGTGAAATCCGGAAGGATTCAAGGATTCATATTGTTTCTCCTTTCATTTTACTCGGAGTCGGAAAAAGTCCTTTTGAATCAGCGTTTATCGGCGAATACGAAACCATTCGATACATGTACACACAAACACGCGCACAAAAATCAAAAATGAAGGTTTTAAAGCAGCACAACCGCATAATATTAGTGATCATGTGACCTTGACAGGCGCCACAAAGTTGTTCTTTTGCTACTTTTCCTGGTTGGTTTGGAGCTGAAAACCTCCGTGAGCCTCGGCTGCGCCGCATGAATAACGCATGAATAAATCCCACAATCAGACTATTTATAGTATTGACAGCTGGATCAATAGAGAGCGCACAAAGGCTTTTGTTCGCTGATGGAAAATAGAGGAGTCACGCTCAATGGAGCGTCAGAAGAATGCTCATGTTGGGACTCAGGTAACGTACAGATGAGGCTTTGTGGAGCTCTTGAACCACCGGACCACACGGCTGGTCTGTTACTCACGAGAGGGAGGAGCCAAGACGAGCCTCGAGGGACGAGAACACACACACACACACACACATTGTCGGTCGGAAGCGTGGAAGCTTCCTTCCCGCGAGATCGCAGAAGAAGATGAAAGGAAGATGAACCGCCTTCTGATGACCTCAGAGAGGGGTCAAAGGTCACGGGGAGTTTTTGCGACGCATGTGCAGCGTTCCGGATCTGTGTTTTTGTGTTTTTGTGTTTTTCTTTTCTTCTGGTCACAACAGCAAGCGAGGACAAGCGAGACGTGTTTTCTACTCACACAAGGACGCGTTCATTCAGGGCAGAGGAAGACGGCGCCGGCTTAACGACCAGAATAATGCAGTTTTAAAAACTACTCATCAGGTCTTTGGGTAACGCCAAAAAAACATGTTAATTTACAAAAATAAAAACCCATTAAATCTCATGCTACAGTAGCACCACAGCATGTTGAAGGCTCTCCCTCGAGCACCCGTCCCACAAACATCAATGATTCAAGCGGTCAAGGCTCATTCATGGTCGTTATGCCGCACAGGTGTGCTCAGAAGAATCAGAATAAACAACATCAGACGTATCTTCTCTGGGCCGATGGGCGACATCTTAGAATTAAAAATGCAACATGAGGAAAACATCGTCCGTCACTATGATGTCTGAGCGCCGGGCGTCACGGACAACAACACCGAGTCCGGACAAAGAAAACGTTTTTGCATTCGGTCCGAGCAACTAAGGCTGAACAACGAGCGACCGTTAATAAGTTAGTAAATAATAATAAAAAACGACACCTAGAATAACAAGAGAGAGGAATGATTCAACAAACACAGGACTTTCACCCAGGAGACAGCTGTTAGTGTTGATTTAAAGTGGCTACATTGTTGCGTTACATTGTTGCGTTACATTGTTGCGTTACATTGTTGCGTTACATTGTTGCGTTACATTGTTGCGTTACATTGTTGTGTTACATTGTTGCGTTACATTGTTGCCTTACATTGTTGCGTTACATTGTTGCCTTACATTGTTGCCTTACACTGTTGCGTTACATTGTTGCGATTGGATCTTTTCTGCCGACCTTCCTGCTGTTGCAGCAACAAAAACAAGTCATGTGATCGTCAGGCGCCGTTTACGTGTCGTTGAAGAACTCGTTGACTGTTGAACGGCGCTGAGTGCATCGTTTTAGATGAAAAAGGAAAAAACATGATTGTATCAGTGGAGTGTTTTAAAGTGTCGGGCAACAGTTTGGCTTCCGTTGAAGAGGACTTGTGTGAAAGTGGCATTTTACACACAGGAGTTTTGCTAAATACTGCATTTTAATTTTCACCGTTTTTTAACAACAAAACAACAAAAAAAGCAAAAAATAAAGCGAAATGTTCAATAAATCAACTTAAATGTTTCATTCAAGTACAGCCATGTTTACATCTTACAAAACATTTTCATTTATGTTCCACCAAAGAAAGAAATGCCTGTTGGGAAATGTATATTATTACGTTATTTTAACCAGAGGGAACACTTTTCACCTATTGGTCTTCATTCTTTTATATGACACAAAATATGCATCGTTTTAAATCAACAATTCGACAATTGAAGATATGAGAGTCAAACATGAGTTTTGCTGCACTATCATTATCATACATCATCTACATCACCACACGAAAAACATGAATACATAAATATGATTTCCCTTCACCGATGTGTGAATTCACCGTGCTGCGGAGCAGCTGAGGCGACCGAGACTGGAGCTCTAAATAAAGGCTCTCTTTGCTATGCAGGTAATTAAATTATAGTGTTGATCAAAGGAAGGCCTGCGAGAGGAGGGGGGAGGTCTTTTTGTCCTTTAAAATTCTTATGCATTCCTTTGAAGAAGGGAAGTGACTCATTCCTCTTTGTTGGACCTGAATATTCACAGAATTGTTATGATTATGCAATGCTTAAGCTGGTCGGCTGAGAACAAGAAACTGAGTCTGAGGGACTCGACGGTTACGCGATACGATGCTGCCCCCTAGTGGCCACGGAGGAACGGCAAGAAATAAGATGTGTGTGTGTGTGTGTGTGTGTGTGTGTGTGTGTGTGTGTGTGTGTGTGTGTGTGTGTGTGTGTGTGTGTGTGTGTGTGTGTGTTTTAAAGCACATTCTTTGATGAGTTCAGCTCTGAACACCTCGCCCCTCATTAGGTCTGTTATTCCACATT
Organism: Cottus gobio; assembly: GCA_023566465.1. NCBI lineage: Eukaryota > Metazoa > Chordata > Actinopteri > Perciformes > Cottidae > Cottus > Cottus gobio. The sequence goes on from CM042236.1 coordinate 17,400,778, forward strand.
GATGTCCGGAGGCGTGCCGGATCTCAGATCAGTGTCTTTGATCTCTTCCAGAGACGTACGTGTGTGTGTGTGTGTGTGTGTGTGTGTGTGTGTGTGTGTGTGTGTGTGTGTGTGTGTGTGTGTGTGTGTGTGTGTGTGTGTGTGTGTGTGTGTGTGTGTGTGTGGTCGGTCACTTCCTGTTCCTGTTGCACATGTTGTGAGGTTTATTTTTCCTTTCTTCCAGGCATCTGTGGCTCAAAGGGGACATTAGATCTAAACCTTCACGCCACCTTTTAGTACAGAATAGGCTTCTCACAGGACACTGACCCCGGTCTCCTGAGTGAAAGTCCTGAGTTTGACCCATTCATCTATTCAGCTGTCACTTTCTATACTATTACTATGTTCTGCACATTGAAACTCTTTTTAAAATCGGTGCAACAGGTGGGTGGGAAAAATGCTTTAAGTCTTATTATGCTCATCGAGAAGCCTCTTGTGGCCGAAGTGAGTATTACAACGACAAACACAGGACAGGAAAGAAAGAAATCACCTTTTTTTCACCTGTCCTTAAGTCATAAACACATGAGAGTCCGCTCAAGGAGTCCTGTGTCCTCTCAGGGCTTCCGTACTTTACATTATCCAGGAGGTCATGAATTGCCATGAGATCCTGACCTTTATCCAGATGGACAATGATGAACAGGGATCACATTACAGGTATGTTACCTGTTCTTTAGTCTGCCACCAAACAACAGTAATAATAACTGGGCCAGCTGATCTCTGCAGACTCTCTGCACAAATCCTCCCGTGTTGCACAAGCGCTGACATCACACACAAAAAGCCCGATGTAGAAACACTTAAGCTGATAAACGTTTGACAGGCGGCTGCATACCGGCGCAGAGTTGTTGTTTTTCACACAGGTGACATTACCCAGAAAGCATGTCAACCATTCCACGAAGCTCCTCGGCATTGTTTACACACCCCGTCCTCCGCTACATCCCCTGCAAAGAGGCTTTAGTCACGGCTCACTTATCACACACTTCCTCATCACCTTCCTCTTTGTGTGTTTCCTAAATGTCACCGGCACCGCGGGCCGCCGCGCTGAGCACTCGTAGGTGGAACTGATGTAGAATTTGCTGCAGACGCCGGCGCCACAATCACCGGCTTAATAGGCCGTGAAATCAACACTCGCAGCGGGGCGACGCCACGAGTCGTGTCCCCTGTCGTCGGGCCCTTAACGTGGTCACGTGACACGTTATTAGGGCAGCAAAATGGGCCGTAACACCGGGCTCTAACAAGGTAAGTGGTCCGCAGCGCTGGACTGTAAAATACATTGCAGCGCCGCCGCCTGATTGGCTGAGGGCCGAGCTGCGAGCACACCGGGGCCTGAGAGTTACCTGCAAAGTCCTCGACAGCCCCAGAGGAAAACGGCCGTTAAAACTACAACAGAATACATGCAGTAAATGAATATTTAAAAAGAGGAATTAATCAATTTCTGCTGGCGAGCAGTCTGTGATTTACAGTTTGCATTCTGATGATTTTTATTTAAATGACAAGAACATGAAGGTTCTTAAAACACTGATTAGATAGATAAAAATGTAACTACATGAAGGCCGACAATCACAACAGAAACACTCATAATAGATGTATAAGTGTCTTAAAGCTGCATTCTCTCTACTGACCACCAGCGGCGACTCCTCTGGTTGTATAGAAGTATATGCTTCATGTGTTAAGGCTGCATTCTCTCCTGACCACCAGCGGCAACTCCTCTGGTTGTATAGAAGTCTATGCTTCATGTGTTAAGGCTGCATTCTCTCCTGACCACCAGCGGCGACTCCTCTGGTTGTATAGAAGTCTATGCTTCATGTGTTAAAGCTGCATTCTCTCTACTGACCACCAGCGGCGACTCCTCTGGTTGTATAGAAGTATATGCTTCATGTGTTAAGGCTGCATTCTCTCCTGACCACCAGCGGCGACTCCTCTGGTTGTATAGAAGTCTATGCTTCATGTGTTAAAGCTGCATTCTCTCCACTGACCACCAGGGGGCGACTCCTCTGGTTGTATAGAAGTATATACTTTATGCATTAAAGCTGCATTCTCTCCACTGACCACCAGGGAGCGACTCCTCTGGTTGTATAGAAGTCTATCCTTCATGTGTTAAAGCTGCAGTATCTCTAAGGACCACCGGGGTGAGACTCCTCTGGTTGTATAGAAGTCTATGCTTCATGTGTTAAAGCTGCATTCTCTCTCCTGACCACCAGGGGGCGACTCCTCTGGTTGTATAGAAGTCTATGCTTCATGTGTTAAAGCTGCATTCTCTCTCCTGACCACCAGGGGGCGACTCCTCTGGTTGTATAGAAGTCTATGCTTCATGTGTTAAAGCTGCATTCTCTCTCCTGACCACCAGGGGGCGACTCCTCTGGTTGTATAGAAGTCTATGCTTCATGTGTTAAAGCTGCATTCTCTCTCCTGACCACCAGGGGGCGACTCCTCTGGTTGTATAGAAGTCTATATAAATGACTCTACCTCTCTCTTGATGTATTCCCTCAGTAAACATTGGGGCTCCCCTCTATAAACAGTATGCTCTCTAAAGTCAACAGTGTGGCCCTCTACAGGCCCTCATTATGCTCTCTGGCTGTGAGCCTTCGGGGCCTCGCTGGAACACAACAGCAGCTCAGTCAACACTCTGCTGCAGAGGGAACGCTTTACGGGAACTTTATAAAACGGAAATGAGCCCCAACTCTCCTTTCCTTCTCTTTCCTTTCCTTCCTTCTCTTTCCTTTCCCTTCCTACACCTTATCTTCCATTCAAGAAAACATGCAGGTCATATTTAAGACTTTTTCCGAACGTTTGATTTATGTCTAAGTTGCATGAGATCTACACATGTTCTGCATCTTGTTTACGGTCGGAGAAATTAAAATGCAAACAAAAGCCCAGTCCTGATCACAGCGCCTTGTCTTTCTCTCTCCTCCTCATTGGGTCTCAGTAGCACATAATCTAGCTTGTAGAAAGCTTAAATTCTGACATTTACTAATATGCCAATGATCATCACAATTCTTCTCTCCTTTCTTTTCATTTCCTTTCCTTTCCTAAACCTTCCCTTCCATGCTAGAAAACGTGCTTTTCAGAACTTTTGATGCCTGAAATCTACAAGTTTTCTGCCTCTTGTTTACGGTATTTTCCTGTTAAGTTGCATGGACCCTGAATGACAAAGAAACCCACATTTAAAAACTTTTACAGACCTTTTAAAAGAACAAAAAATGCAATACACCTCATGGTTATAGCACCTTTCCTTTGTTTAGATTGCACATATTCTAGAAAGCCACAATCTTGACATTTTTAAAAGTCCTTTTACACAGAAATATGTGTTCATTTCCTACACCTTCCCTTCATGCAGGACAACATGCAGGTTATGGAAAGTCACATTTAAGACTTTTTCTCAACTTTTTAAAACATAAATCTGCAGCTCGTGGTCGTTTGTCTTAGTTGCATTAAACAATAAATCATTTGAATCAACGTTTTAAGATTCTGCTCGTGGTAAAAAGACGTGATAAAAGTCTCTTTCACATTTTCCCTTGACTTTTCTTTTCTTTTCACGTCCAACTTGGAGAGAAATCTGACTTCAGACTCTTTGAAGGACCCTCGGAATAAAGTTGTAACTTGTAAAACACCTGCAGGTTCTTTCATAAATCACATTTAATCCAACAGGCTGCATCTATATTTAAACAGATCTCTGCCAGCAGCTTTATTGTGATTCATTTACCTCCATTCACTCCCTCAGTTCTCTGCAGAGCCGTCTCCGGCCTGTAGAGGTCAGTGTGGAGCTACAGAACCGTGTTCCCGCTGCTGCAGGGCAGACTCCCACAGAGGGAACCCAGGGCTGGATCTATTGTTGTTGTTGTTGTTGTTGTTGTGTAAACAACAGGGAAGTTCCCCACAAAAGGTTCTGCAATGAAGGAGTTAATGAGTAAAGTTTTACGGCTTTATTTATTTGTTTGTTTGTTGTTTGTAATTACATGGAATACATTTGGGTATTAAAGTGTTGTGGTTTTTTTAAACTGCCTCTTAAAAAAAGCTGATTTGTTTACTTGTATTTGGAGTTTTGTTTTGTTATTATTGCAGAAGAAGGTTTTTGTTAGTCCATTTTTTATCAATCTGCCTAATTTAGTTGTTTTTACAATTAAAGATTGGAGAATATATTTACAACAATCTGGCCTTAGACGTGACTTTTCATAAATTGGTACCAAAGTGAGTTATGTGCTTGTCTTTTAGGATTTAAAACATAAATATAAAATAAAAAGGCATTATTTATTATTATTCCATCCATCCATTATTTATTATTAGTTAGTTTTAGGCGAGACCAGTTTTATTTCCCTCTACAATATGTGACTTTGCCCTTCTTAGCCCTGTTCTAACGATTCATTTGTTTGTTTGTTTTATGTGTAATTCACGGTATAAGTACGTAAATCCATTCATATATTTATTTATATATTGAGTTTGAACTGGAATATCTTGTTTAAACGGGGAAGTAAAATATTTCAAGGCTTCTTGTCATGTGTTGTTTTTACCATATATAGTACATTAACTTAACAAATACATTATGTTGTATTACATGTATTAGTATGCTAATAACTTTATTGATCACCAGGGGGACCAAAAGTACAAAAAGCACTTATTTAAGAAAAACGTATATCTATATCAAGATACTTTCTGGTTAAATAAAGTATAGATATACATAAGTAGAATAAAAGTGATCCTATTGTTGTTAACTACTATATATATATACTATACTATATATATATATAGTATGCAAAATGAGTACTTTATTTGTATTTGTATACTGCTATAACAAGAGAGTATTGTCTGCTTTAAGCCAGTGATCATCATATAAATTACTTTGTTTTTATTAACTAATTATTATTATTGGCCACTACAAACACGGACAGTAAAAGACTAATAATAATAAAATAAATAAACAACAGTGTTGTGAGGAATGTCGCAGGCTGGGCTGCATCATCCTCCTCCTCATCCTCCTCATCATCATCATTATCCACCCGGTGAGGTCAGATCAGCCCGGCGGGCGGCGCATAGAGCTACCTGGCTTCCTCACACACACACACACACACACACACACACACACACACACACACACAGAGAGAGAGGGAGAGAGAGAGAGAGGGAGAGAGGGAGAGAGGGAGAGGGAGTTTGAGAAGTGCTCTGGACTTCCTGGTACGGGACCATGGACGCTTCGTGCTCCACTTTAACCGGATAACTACCTGCAGCGATGTGACCGAGCCAAAGGGACCGAGTGGAGAGCAAAGGTGAGTGAGCCCCCCAGCCCCCCTAACCCCTCGCCTCCCACCCCCTCGCGCCCTACGGGGCTCGTGACCTCATCTTTCAGGGGCAGTTTGCGGGGGAACTTGTCGACGCATCTGTCAGCGGACGTTTACTGCATGACGGTACGTCGCCCCCGTTTAACGGAAGCTTTTTCTCAAAGTGAAGCGGAACATGGCGCCCGGGGTTTCCCTCCTGGGGCCGCACGGGTTTCAATTCAGACATTTTTAATACATGATTCGTGTTGTTTCGCGTTCGCGAGCAGAGGATACGCGGTGTTTTTATTATTGTAAACTTTGTGCTTATTTGTATTCACCGAGGCCTACCTAGCCAAACCCACCGGCGTAAAGATGGCGGCGCGCAACATGGCGGCTTCCGGTATCGTCCTACAGAATAAGAGTCATCTTTACGAGCGAACTAGCAAAGCATCTATATTCACTCTAAAGATTAATATTTCGTACAATTGCGTGTGTGAAGCAGACCATATACATGTATATTTATAGCCAATGTGCCCCCCAAACATATGCTGTATTTATGGCTTTTACTTTCGTTGTCTGCCTTCTTCTTGTCATTAATAAAGGTAGTTGAACCAGTATTATTGGCAGCAAAAGTGAGTATTGTTTAAGGTGTATCGTGGAAGACTTTCCGCTCAAAGTAGACGGAAGTAAAGAAATGCATTATCTTCAAACAACATTATTTAAAAATGAAGGTAATTCATACCAACTTCCTTTAAAATGTTATAGCAATGTTTTAATAGAAACATTAACGCTGAGGCCTTAATGGTTACAGTAGAACTCATAATTGTATTATTAATAATTGCATTTGCTTGTATGAATGTCTTAAGTGTCTACTCGGTCTTTTATTTCGAATATGAAGTCGCTTTAGTTCCGGTTGTGTCTTGCCTCGATGTTTAGACCTTGACATGGCCGAAACCCCCAAAGAAGCCTCCCGCAACGGCATCAATGCGGCCCGAGCACCAATCACGGCCTCCCATTGACTGCGGCCGCGAGCTCCGGGGCTCCTGATTGGCTGCGGCCGCCTGTCACTCACTTTGATGAGCTCCGGGATCCGCTGCGGCTGCGTTTGTGGCGTTAAAATGAATCGAGGGGCTCGAGTTTGTCGATATTGTCAAATAGGAAAATATGTGGACGTGCACGAGGTTGCGTGCACGCGGGTTGTTTCCGTGTTCGTGTTTAGGAAAGTTGAGCACGGTGCGTTTTTCCCTTCCTCGCGGGAGAGTTACCTTTCGGGAGCTTTAGGTGCGTTAAGCTGCACGGAGATAAAAGAAAAGCGGATGTGAGGCGAACTCATTTCAAAATAAAAGCGTCGAGGAAAAGGTTGTAGGGATAAAAGTGACGTGTAAAAAGCTATATAATGAATATAACCACCAGATTATTTTATCAGTGTACAAAATGAAAAAAATGCACTTAATTAAAAATACAAAATACTTTCTAAATATAGATAAAAGAGCATGAAGTGCACCTCTACACAATTAAGCTGTATTACCTTATTAGAGTGTCTTGTGGTTTAAAAACAGCACGTGTCTGACCATTTCTAAATACCTAATCCACCAACTGACTTTTTTAAATAAATACCCAGGTCAGTAAAGCTTCATTAATGGGAGTATACAGCTCCATAAGGAAAAGTGGGATTATATTTTGGAAATTATGTCAGGAAGTCATCTTTTTGAATATTGCTGACTTGACAATGGTGTGTCTTTCAATCCTTCCTGTCCCGCTTCAGGATAATGCGGCTTAACCCAGTCAGGGGCTTTGCAGTTTGAAAACACAGGCCGTTTGTAGTACTCTGCAGTATTTAGTGTTTAGTATGTAGTACTTAGTATGCACCTGTGGCTTAAATGTAGTTTTAAAGAACATAAACCTCGTCATGTGTAGTCCACCTGCAGAATAGTGCTGTATTAAATGGAGGATAATATTTTACCACAAGTACCAAGAATAACTTCCACAAACTGAAATAAAAATCCAGTATTTTATCAAAAATAATACAGCGTTTTATCCTGCAAGCAATTTATATTATATACATTTATATATATATATATATATATATATTTAAAGTCTGAGTTACGGTTTGTGTCTGCTGTTGATGAACCGAGCAGCATGCTGGGATGTGTCAGGGTCCGACTATTCGCTTCATCAGCGTTTTCTTGGAGCCACCGTGTCGCTGCAGCTGAGGTGCTTTCCTGGGATCAGCCCAACATTCCTGTTGAAGACAATTCCTGTCACACTAGTACTACTACTCCTACAACTACTACCAACAAAGTAATACTATGAACTACGATGAATGTATGAGCCTGCAGCTCAACTCAACACAACCTTTGTGTTCATTGACTTTTAAGTGGCATAACAGAAACATTCATTGTATTTTAAATCATCTAAAACGTTGACGTGCATCCACACTGGGAATGAAAACACTCGTTATTTCAGTTAGATTATGGAGAAGCAAAATATTGGAAAACGTCATAAAATATATATATTTGGGGCCTGAGACGACTTTCCAGTGAACCTTCTGCAGGATGAAAGCTCTGCTGCAGCTTTTCTTTTGCAGGTTAAAGATCCGACACCTTTTATGAACACGTGAATGTGAGCGGCACCCGGAATAAGAGTTATTTTGTCTTTTTCCTTACCGTCAGTTACAGGATGCATTGACTGGTGTGTGTGTGTGTGTGTGTGTGTGTGTGTGTGTGTGTGTGTGTGTGTGTGTGTGTGTGTGTGTGTGTGTGTGTGTGTGTGTGTGTGTGTGTGTGTGTGTGTGTGTGTGTGTGTGTGTGTGTGTGTGTGTGTGTGTGTGTGTGTGTGTGTGTGTGTGTGTGTGTGTGTGTGTGTGTGTGTGTGTGTGTGTGTGTGTGTGTGTGTGTGTGTGTGTGTGTGTGTGTGTGTGTGTGTGTGTGTGTGTGTGTGTGTGTGTGTGTGTGTGTGTGTGTGTGTTGGCTCCCCTCAAACTCAAAAGCAGGTTTTGTGAGATGAACGTCTGTAACGTAGCAACAGACTCTCTCCTCCATTCAGGGAGCTCTCATCTGTTGTTGTTGTCGTCGTCATTGTGTTCCTTAATGTGTCCTCGACGGGTCGGCGGTCCTTGAAAAAAATTGAGAATATTTGAAGCCGACTGCTTTTTTGAAGCTGGACTTTTGTTTCGTGACGTAAGACACTTCCACACACGTGATTAATTATTAATTAAGTAAAAAAAACTAAATAAACATTAAAAAAAGCAACAAAAGTCTCAAATGTAGCTTTTTGTAAACCTGCAGCTCCGATGAAGTCTTTCAAACAAAGTGCAGAAGCCCACCCAGAGACTGGATGTAGTCTGGTACACACACACACACACACATTCCCTCACTGCTGCTGCTGGTCTTTATTGGCCACTGATGCAGGCTCAGTCCACCACGCTCTCTCTTAATGCCCAGCTTCAGAGCAGCCACACACACACACACACACACACCACACACACCACACGCACACACACGTTGGTTTCAGTTTGGACTCTTTTAAGTGTAACCAGTCTCAGGGTTACACGGTTACTCTTTAACACGCCGTCAACGCTGCTGAGTTTATGACAATAGAGGGCTGTTTTTTAATGGTGTGTGTGTGTGTGTGTGTGTGTGTGTGTGTTACATTGACGCTGACTATAACGAGTATTTTAGGACGGGGTGTTTCATCAAATGTTATTTCGAATTACGATTTGACTTCCAATGATTATGAAAGCGAGATAAAACGATTATTGCTCCCCACCCACCTTGTCTTGTGCTATAAATCCAGCGCACCCCGTCTGTTATGACTTGATTATGTTAACGGCCTGGTGAGTGCAGAGCTTTAATGTACGCTGATATGAAACAGTGGAAAGCATTCTCTCCTTTCGACTCCTCTGGTTGTATAGAAGTCTATGCTTCATGTGTTAAAGCTGCATTCTCTCTCCTGACCACCAGGGGGCGACTCCTCTGGTTGTATAGAAGTCTATGCTTCATGTGTTAAAGCTGCATTCTCTCCTGACCACCAGCGGCGACTCCTCTGGTTGTATAGAAGTCTATGCTTCATGTGTTAAAGCTGCATTCTCTCCACTGACCACCAGGGGGCGACTCCTCTGGTTGTATAGAAGTATATACTTCATGCATTAAAGCTGCATTCTCTCCACTGACCACCAGGGAGCGACTCCTCTGGTTGTATAGAAGTCTATCCTTCATGTGTTAAAGCTGCAGTATCTCTAAGGACCACCGGGGTGAGACTCCTCTGGTTGTATAGAAGTCTATGCTTCATGTGTTAAAGCTGCATTCTCTCTCCTGACCACCAGGGGGCGACTCCTCTGGTTGTATAGAAGTCTATGCTTCATGTGTTAAAGCTGCATTCTCTCTCCTGACCACCAGGGGGCGACTCCTCTGGTTGTATAGAAGTCTATGCTTCATGTGTTAAAGCTGCATTCTCTCTCCTGACCACCAGGGGGCGACTCCTCTGGTTGTATAGAAGTCTATGCTTCATGTGTTAAAGCTGCATTCTCTCTCCTGACCACCAGGGGGCGACTCCTCTGGTTGTATAGAAGTCTATTCTTCATGTGTTAAAGCTGCATTCTCTCTCCTGACCACCAGGGGGCGACTCCTCTGGTTGTATAGAAGTCTATTCTTCATGTGTTAAAGCTGCATTCTCTCTCCTGACCACCAGGGGGCGACTCCTCTGGTTGTATAGAAGTCTATGCTTCATGTGTTAGCTGCCCAGAAGGAGAGCGTCTCTCTCCACCTGTCAGATCATTCGTCACTTCCTGTGCCTTCGAAGCGTTCTGCTGACCGGACGTTTTGTTTCTTGCTCGCAGCCCTGAAGGATGTTGGATCCACCAACATC
>CM042236.1:17418428-17428428 GCA_023566465.1 Cottus gobio
CACATAACTTTATTTGCATTGTTCTAACAACATGATGCACATTTTATTGGTTTATTTGAAAGATTGCAATTTTCCAAAGTGGGGCGTGAACCTTGAGCCTAAACACCTGAATATGGAGCGTAAGCGCAAATGTCTAAAAAACTCTTTTGCATGTTGAAATGAGAAGCGATGACTTTCTAGTCGTGAAGCACACGGGAACTCTGATTGGTCGTAAAGCTGCACACACTTCAAACAGGAAGTGACACGGGGGGAGGGGGGGCAAACAGGAAGTGCCAGGCCGAGCGGTGATGTTGTTCTAGTGAGTTTTTCTTTCCCGTCCTGTTCCCTAGCTCGCCGTGGCACGGCGCCAAGGCCGAGAGAGGAAGGGAGAGTCTGAGCTAGAGGAGGGCATTCTGGGGGATTGCCCCCCCCCCCCCCCCCCCTCATCCACATGCATTGAACTGCCTGATGCTGACTCAGCCCTCTGTAGGGACGTGCAGGCGGTTTGAATTCGGTAGAAAACGTCATAGATTGTGATATCGGAGACGATTTAATAATTTAAAATACAATGCAAGCTTTAAACTTTAAACTGCTTTTTTATAACGGCCTCATTTCAGACTCGGCAGGCAGCAGAAAAATCATAAAAAATGATTGAAAGCATCCCAAGATCAGAACTATTTCACTTGAATAATTCACAATGACGATTATATTGTGATGTAAAATATAGAATATTAAAGAAGAAATCTGTGAAATTAGTCTTTAGATTTGTGTTTTTTTTTTCTCTGCTTTTGCAAAGTATATGGAGAAAAACATGATTTATGAGGCGCTGGATGTGTTAATAACATCATATCAATATTTATTTTTTAAGATACTCCGGTTATCGTCAATATCGCGACTCCCTTAATCATTACAAGCCCTCCTTTTTAATAATAATTTTGGGGTGTATTATTAAATAAAATAAAAAAAAAAATATATATATATATATATATTTCCATTTGTATAAAACTATATTTATATATATTTTCACATTATACATATTTTTATTTTATTTGTTTCTTCTGAAAAACACAGTTTAAGTCAGGCTATACTCAGCTTTTAGAGTGTGTGTGTGCGTGTGCGTGTGCGTGTGTGTTCTCTCTGTTGCCAACAACCCCAAATCAAACCCCTTTGGAGCGGCCGATGGGAGGGGAGCAGATAAAGAGTGTTTTAAGGAGGAAGCTCTTGAAGCCTCACGTCTCATGTGGGAGTTGAAGTGGAAACAAAGAAAGAGACTTTCACACTGTGTTTCCACGGCAGGCGGCCGAGATGTTCATTTATTCATGTTGTGATAACTGGAGACAGTTCGGCACTAATTCGGTGACAATGAGGACTTTTTTTGTTCTTCTTCTTTGGTAATGTTTCTCTTGTTCTTCCACGCAAACTTTTCTTTCATTTTCTTTCCTAATATTAGTTCTTTATCTATTATCATTCTGCTGAACCTGTCTCTCAAACCAATCTTAGTCATTACATTTTCCTGCATTATCTCTCCTGACCACCAGGGGGCGACTCCTCTGGTTGTATAGAAGTCTATGCTTCATGTGTTAAAGCTGCATTCTCTCTCCTGACCACCAGGGGGCGACTCCTCTGGTTGTATAGAAGTCTATGCTTCATGTGTTAAAGCTGCATTCTCTCTCCTGACCACCAGGGGGCGCCTCCTCTGGTTGTATAGAAGTCTATGCTTCATGTGTTAAAGCTGCATTCTCTCTCCTGACCACCAGGGGGCGCCTCCTCTGGTTGTATAGAAGTCTATGCTTCATGTGTTAAAGCTGCATTCTCTCTCCTGACCACCAGGGGGCGACTCCTCTGGTTGTATAGAAGTCCATGCTTCATGTGTTAAAGCTGCATTATCTCTCCTGACCACCAGGGGGCGACTCCTCTGGTTGTATAGAAGTCTATGCTTCATGTGTTAAAGCTGCATTCTCTCTCCTGACCACCAGGGGGCGACTCCTCTGGTTGTATAGAAGTCTATATAAATGACTCTCCTTCTCTCTTGATGTATTCCCTCAGTAAACATTGTAAACATGAGTTTATGTCTCAATCTCTAGTTTCAAGTCTTCTTCAATACAGCATGATGTTCATTTAGTAAATTATGCTCATTTAGAGTCAGACAGACCATAAAGCAGGGGATGCTTTAGGGGCGGAGCTACAAGGTGATTGACAGCCACTCCCCCTCACGCCACATATGGTCACTTCCACTCATTGATCTAAGACCACAGTTCGCAGCCTCTCGGTTGCAGTTGAAGTGAAGAAGGCGGAGCTCTCACTCGAGGATCAAAGAGACTCGACCTCCACTTCCTGTTCGTCGTCTGTTCTCATTGGAGTGGGCGAGCTGGCCTATTGATCCGGACCTGTTGGTGCTGTCTGGAGGAGGCTGAGGGCTCCATCGATATCCTCCTGCAGCTCTCACCTTACCTACTCTTTCCCTCTCACATGTGACCCCCCCCCCCATACAAAACCACCTCAAAAACATTGGTAAAAGACTCCATATTGATCCTTTTGAAGGTTCGTCCTCCACGAGCAGAGACAAGAAAACACTCCCCCCCGCCTTTCCATAAAAACCATCATCGTGGTTTTGATGGATGCGACGCTCCAACTGCTCTGTTGTTTGCAGCGTTGTCGCTTTAATTCATCACAAGTAGGCGTCGTAATGACGAGTCACTGGAAGGTGGACGCAGTAAAAGGCCACACTTTCACCTCGTCTGGCGGGGGTGGGGGGGTCACAGCCTAGCAACAGCGGGTCTCAGCATAGCAACAGCAGAGTCGGTCCAGCGATGCAGTAATTGGACCTTTTGACTCGGTGCCGGAGGATCAACACTTCAGCACAGGGCTGTGTGTGCGTGCGTGTGTGTGTGTGTGTGTGTGGTGCACGCCGTGTGTGTGTGTGTGAGCGTGTGTGTGTGTGGTGCACGGCGTGTGTGTGTGTGTGTGTGTGTGAGCGTGTGTGTCAATAGCAGAGCAATTAATAATGCACACGTTTGGGAGAGAGAAAAATAAAAAGCACCTGGTTTATTTTTTAGTGTTTTTGCAGCATCTCCCTTCATAAAAAAAAAAAAAAGCTCCCAGCATGCTGCACTGTTCTCGGGTAGCCACCACGTGTGTGTGTGTGTGTGTGTGTTCAAGTGGCCCGGAGGTGTGTGAAGAGCCGCTGCTCAAGGTCACCTCCTCCTCATCCTCGTCTTCGCATAGAGACACGGCGCGTTAACCGACCGCCCATCGGCGAGCAGCTGGACGTCCTCTCGAGTGAAAGGTCAACGCCGGCGTGATGAATTTCGGCAGCACTGACATCGGCGTCATCCCGGTGGAAATAAAGACATTACAGCGGTGCGGGGAGGGAGGGGGGGTGGTGTGTCACCGATTGGAGGTTTAAATGGACTGACGATGGCGAGATGATGCAGTTAGAGAGAGAGAGGGAAGAACAGTGGACGGATCAGAGGCGGCATAATGGATGGGGGCGGATACATCCGGAGACGAGGAAATGAACCGCCAACGGAGAGCGGTGGAGAGTTTCCAAACATCGTGGCGATGGTGTGTCACCGTGCAACGACTAATTGGATTTATTCTAGTCTAAAGGATGGGAAGAAGATCTCCGTCACATAAAGCACTTCTTTGGTCGCTAATTGGGCCCAAAAAGTCCAGATTTTATAAAAACAAGTGGATAGAAAATGTGCAAAGAAAGGGGGATTGTTTCACCGTGCCGAGAAGATGTTTTTATTTCTTTAAGGGTGTAATATGTAACGGGGTCCATAAAACTAACTTTACTGTCATCAGTTATTGAAGAAAACAGGTTTTAAGTGATAGCTGGGCAGGAATATGCAAAATAATCAAGTTCAATCAGTTGAACTGGTTTTACAAGACACGCGGCCGGTGTTGTGTAAGCTAGCGAGGACTTAGGATGGTTCCCTGAGGAACCCCACATATAAACAATGGAGGAAAAATCCCCACATTTACTGGGAAAAGACCCATAAAAGTAGAACCAGCGTGAAGCTGTGAGATTAATGCCGACCACCACGTGAAGGCATTCGCTGTGACAGCGTGATCTACGGGCCTTAAAGGCCACGAGGTCCAGAAGAAGAAAGAGAGCGCCGTCCTCCAGCGGCACCAGTAAATCCTCCTAACGCTCACCAAACAGAGGTAAATGTTTTCTGTTTGCTCGTCACAACCTTGAATGTTTCCAGCCGTCGTTGTTGTCTTTTGTTGTTGTCTTGAAAAGCCACTAAAAACATCGTCATCACTGTGAGAGACGCCGCTGAGGGAGTGAGGTTAGGAGATGTGAGAGGGCGGAGCCGGCGTTACCGACGCCGCTGGCTGTAAATCACCAGACGCACAAAGACACACACTCTCATCTCCTGCCTCGCCTCCACCGCCTTTCACATTCTGCTCATGTTCTCAGCTTCACTGTAAATGTACAGCGAGATACAATGAGGGGAGGGGGAAGGGAGGGGGAAGGGAGGGGAAGGGCTCCCTTAATAAGAAGAGCGAAAGCAGGCAGGACTGAGGGAGGGAGGCTGATGCGAAAGGGAAGGAGGAGATGGATGGGAGGGGACGAGGGAGTCGGGAGAAGGAGGTGAGAGTTGGACAGCGGAGGAGCAGCGTCACCCGGCAACTGTGGTGGTGTTGAACCACGACAACCAGCTGGTTCAGCACCGAGAAGAAGAGAAGAAGAGAAGAGGAAAGAGAGAAAAGGAGGATTGCCTTTTCTGCTGCCGACCGCTAAATGAAGAGTGTGTGTGTGTGTGTGTGAGAGCACTCCAGCTGAGCAACACACACACACACACACACACACCAGATGAACACACTCAGTGTCTCTTTCAGCAGCTGCCGGTTGCTGAGTTGAGCTTCGTGTCTCCATCGTGGACCAGCAGGTGACTTATCGGGTCGGATGCTGCTGCTGCACATCTGTGCTTTGGACACCCGCTTGTTTTTTATGTGATGGAGAGAGGAAACGGCAGCCGAGAGGATCTGAGGATACCCGAGTGCCGGGAGAGTTTGTGAGCATGTTTTAAAAAGCTGGAAGCGAGAGAAGAAGAAGAAGAAGAAGAAACTCAAAGAAGATTTACAGAAAACTCCCTGAGAAGCACCGACCAGAGAAACTGCGCCAGGTCTCGGGGGAGGGTGTGGGGGGGCCGTGATGTGGACTAGGGGATGAGTCCAGAGGGGTCGCTGTGGAGGGTGAGAGGGCAAGAATGGGCCGGCCCTGCCCACCGCCACGACCGGCCGCCTCGCCGTGAGCATGCAGGTCCTCCAGATCGTCAAGGAGCTGGTGTCGCCCTCCAGACGCCGGGCAGCGGCCAGGTTTGGAGGTGTGTGTGTGTGTGTGTGTGTGTGTGTGTGTGTGTGTGTGTGTGTGTGTGTGTGTGTGTGTGTGTGTGTGTGTGTGTGTGTGTGTGTGTGTGTGTGTGTGTGTGTGTGTGTGTGTGTGTGTGTGTGTGTGTGTGTGTGTGTGTGTGTGTGTGTGTGTGTGTGTGTGTGTGTGTGTGTGTGTGTGTGTGTGTGTGTGTGGTACATTACGTCTTGACCCACGGACCCTGCTTTCAAAGCCACTAATTGCATTTCTCATCTAGACATGGACCAGATCCATCTGTTTGTTCTTCTTCTGTTGGTGAGGGTGGATGTTTGCAGGAGGGTCAGACCGATATGACGAGACTTTTATTAAAGCCCCCCCCCCCCCCCCCCCCCCCCAGAAGCCAGAGCGAACGCTGCCTCGCTGTCAGGAGCACTTAATCCTCCCGGAGCGTCTTCATTAGTGTAATGTAGGTTTCAGTGCGGAGCGCCGGCGGTCTGAATTCTGCATCCGAAGGCTTTTTTACCTCAGATTTATTAGATTGAGATGTCAATTTAGGAAAGTCGCATTCTTTCTGCTCTTAAACGTTTCCGAACGCTTGAAACAAACCGTGTGTGTCGGCAGAAGTGTGTCTGTGGGTTTCTGAACGCTACGATGTGCTGTGACGAAACTTACAACACATAAACTAACCCTAACTAGACCCACATTGTTTTTGCTAAAAGCTAACGGTAGCCAATGTTTAACGTTGGCTACCGTTAGCTCGCTAGCTTGCAAGTTGAGAGCTCGCTTGATCTCAGCTCGCTAGCGCTTAGCTTGCTAGCAAGCTTATATGCTTTTAAGTAATTTATAGTCTCACAGCAAATGTTGCACACTTGTCGCATATTTTAGCTTTTTTTCCTCGGCATGGGAAATCTTCCGATTTAATAATAAAGTTGTTCTCAATGTCATCGTGGACGAGGTTAAACTTCTTCGACTGAACGAGAGAGACTATTCCCTGGAGTCACCGCTGTAATAGCTCTGTTGCTGTGGGACACTGTGTGTGTGTGTGTGTGTGTGTGTGTGTGTGTGTGTGTGTGTGTGTGTGTGTGTGTGTGTGTGTGTGTGTGTGTGTGTGTGTGTGTGTGTGTGTGTGTGTGTGTGTGTGTGTGTGTGTGTGTGTGTGTGTGTGTGTGTGTGTGTGTGTGTGTGTGTGTGTGTGTGCTGCATTTCTCTGGTGTGCAGTGAATAATGAAGCGTGG
This sequence comes from Cottus gobio, assembly GCA_023566465.1. NCBI lineage: Eukaryota > Metazoa > Chordata > Actinopteri > Perciformes > Cottidae > Cottus > Cottus gobio. The sequence goes on from CM042236.1 coordinate 17,424,966, forward strand.
TGCCCGGGGTAATGGAACACTGTGTGACCCCCGACCCCTCGTCCTGCCTCCTGATTGGATCGGCTGGTGTGCGATATGCCCATGGTGTGTGTGTGTGTGTGTGTGTGTAGTGTGTGTATATATATATATATTTATTTTATTGTCAGGCTTTTTTCCCTGCAGGAAGAAGAAAGTCACAGCTTGTTGACTTCTCACTTCAGTGCTCCTCAAATAAAATAAGAACAATCTGCCTCTGTATTTTCCATAAAATGGGTTATTAGGACATTTTTTATAATTTATGATAATTTTCTCTGAAATTGATTTAATTCTGGAGCCGTATTGCGTTTCGGATGTGTGTACTATTTGATCTTTTTACCTGGACCAGCTTAGCGAACGCTGAAGGGAAGTTTGAAGGTTCACTAAACTAAAGCAGAGCATTGAAGGAGCTGAACATTAATAGAGCATCAAACTAATAATATAGACTAATCTGTGTGAAAAGCTGAATAGACGCCTCAAAAGGAAAGATTCACCTAAAGGTAGAAAGTGCTTGTTGTCTGCTGCCAGCTGGCTTTGATAACGGCTTTAATTCATCAACTAACCCACCAGTGAAGTCCTGGAGGACCAATTAAACCACAATGCAGCCTGTGTGGAGGCAATGTTTGAGGAAAAAGTCGCTTTTGTCCTGAGTCGATGCTTTTATATGATGGATGGAGGCAGATGTTTAATTTTGAGGGTGCGAGGAAGGTCAGAATATGTCTTAAAGGGCCAGTACGGTTACAGCTCCGGAGAAAGTTAACCTCTGAACTGATACGCAGAAGATGCTCGTGGTCACTTTCAACGGCTTCAGCCCAAATGCAATGAGTCTGGATCGAAACACTCAGATTGTGTTGGTCAGCAGGAGGCGACTCCTCTGGTTGTATAGAAGTATATGCTTCATGTGTTAAAGCTGCATTCTCTCTCCTTACCACCAGGGGGTGACTCCTCTGGTTGTATAGAAGTCTATGCTTCATGTGTTAAAGCTGCATTCTCTCTCCTGACCACCAGAGGGCGACTCCTCTGGTTGTATAGAAGTCTATGCTTCATGTGTTAAAGCTGCATTCTCTCTCCTGACCACCAGGGGGCGACTCCTCTGGTTGTATAGAAGTCTATGCTTCATGTGTTAAAGCTGCATTCTCTCTACTGACCACCAGGGGGCGACTCCTCCGGTTGTATAGAAGTCTATGCTTCATGTGTTAAAGCTGCATTCTCTCTCCTGACCATCAGGGGGCGACTCCTCTGGTTGTATAGAAGTCTATGCTTCATGTCTTAAAGCTGCATTCTCTCTCCTGACCACCAGGGGGCGACTCCTCTGGTTGTATAGAAGTCTATGCTTCATGTGTTAAAGCTGCATTCTATCTGGTTGTATAGAAGTCTAGCACAGCTATAACTAAGTTCCTGTTGGAACAATTTATTGATTCTCAAAATGCTACGTGTGTGTGTGTGTGTGTGTGTGTGTGTGTGTGTGTGTGTGTGTGTGTGTGTGTGTGTGTGTGTGTGTGTGTGTGTGTGTGTGTGTGTGTGTGTGTGTGTGTGTGTGTGTGTGTGTGTGTGTGTGTGTGTGTGTGTGTGTGTGTGTGTGTGTGTGTGTGTGTGTGTGTGTGTGTGTGTGTGTGTGTGTGTGTGTGTGTGTGTGTGTGTGTGTGTGTGCGCGCGTGTGCGCACCAACACTTAAACAGAAAGCGTTTCAGAGATTTTCGACTTCTTTATCGAGTGGCCAGGAAACGATTTTTTCCCATTTGGCTGTCGTCTTTATCACCGTCCATCAGCCCGGCGCAGGAATTCACCTTGGCTCTTCTCTCGCGTGGATCAATGCAGGCAGATTTAGAGATGGCCTCCAACCGATACAGCGCGCGCACACACACACACACACACACAAACTCGCTGCAGTGCTGAGCGGGCTTGAAGGTGCTGAGGTGTGATGCCGGTGAGGTGCAGGAGGCCGTGGAGAGCATTTTGTTCTTCGCTCCGTGTGAGTTAGCGGCGTAACGCTGCATATTTTCATTTTAACAAGATGAGATTTCACACAATGCAAAATATGTGCGCAGCATATGGACTCGTAGCCTGCAGGAGCCCCTCGTTACAGCCCTGCAGTCCCCCGGGACCTCGTTAGGATTTAGGGGATCCCGATGCAGAGACCAGCTGAAACACAGCGAGCCTCTTGAATCAAGAGGTTATTAAGAGTTATTAATATTTTCAGCTGAGGCCTCTGAAAAGAGACAAAGGAAACGACGAAGACAGATAATTAGCTTATTATTATTATAATTTTTCCACCTGGACCTTATGTTCACATGTGTTTGTGTCTAAATTGGTCCAGTTTTGAAGGAGAGCGCTGCAACATGATCGCGTCCGTCTCGTTCTTTATCGTTCTGTTCGTCGATGTGTCACATGACCTCGATGTGTCACATGACCTCGATGTGTCTCATGACCTCGATGTGTCACATGACCTCGATGTGTCTCATGACCTCGATGTGTCTCATGACCTCGATGTGTCACATGACCTCGATGTGTCACATGACCTCGATGTGTCTCATGACCTCGATGTGTCACATGACCTCGATGTGTCTCATGACCTCGATGTGTCACATGACCTCGATGTGTCTCATGACCTCGATGTGTCTCATGACCTCGATGTGTCTCATGACCTCGATGTGTCACATGACCTCGATGTGTCACATGACCTCGATGTGTCACATGACCTCGATGTGTCTCATGACCTCGATGTGTCACATGACCTCGATGTGTCTCATGACCTCGATGTGTCACATGACCTCGATGTGTCACATGACCTCGATGTGTCACATGACCTCGATGTGTCTCATGACCTCGATGTGTCTCATGACCTCGATGTGTCTCATGACCTCGATGTGTCACATGACCTCCATGTGTCTCATGACCTCGATGTGTCTCATGACCTCGATGTGTCTCATGACCTCGATGTGTCTCATGACCTCGATGTGTCACATGACCTCGATGTGTCACATGACCTCGATGTGTCACATGACCTCGATGTGTCTCATGACCTCGATGTGTCACATGACCTCGATGTGTCACATGACCTCGATGTGTCACATGACCTCTTACAGCGGTGAGCACGCGAAGCTTCTCAGTGTCTCGGCTGAATATTTAGATGATTTAGACGATTCAGAACGAGACTTCTCAGAGCGAGACGAGCAGACGGAGGGAAAGAAACCGGTTTTATTTCACCATCGGGTCCTTTCCCATGAGGCTGTCCAACACTTGGCCTGACTTAAACTATCACAGCCTGATGAGCGACTACCGGCTGCAGCTCTCTCCTTCAATACAGAAGCTGAAAGATAAAGAAGTCACTCGTTCTCTGCAGAGAGTTTAAGTTTCTGACATGAAGAGAAACTCTGCAGGCTGCTGGTCAGCAGCTCAGTGTCTCACTGCATTATTCATTACTCTCTCTCTCTCTCTCTCTCTCTCT
>CM042236.1:17433428-17448428 GCA_023566465.1 Cottus gobio
ATAATAAAAAAATGTATGACATTTTTAATTAATAGAAAAAATATAAAAAAATGTATAGTTATTTCAACATGAGGTCGATAAGAGAAGCTGAAGGATAAAAAATAAACCCATATTTGAGTTATTGAGCTGATTGTAGCACATCCATAATTCCCACTGTGTTCTTTCTGTTCGCACCGTTTCAACATGTTTCCGTTAACTCGACTCTGAAGGTGTTAACAGGTTTTAATAAGTCAGACTAGTGAGAAGCTCTCGGCTGCTTTTGGAGCGTCACCTGTTCCACCTGAGGGGGGAAGTCACGCCTCACCTCCCCAAATCATCAACGCTTGTGACTCTTTTTGTAGCCATCGGCGCCGACTGTAAGTTCCCACATGACCTGAACGCAGCACGAAGAGCAGGGGTGAAAGGGCTTAGTGGGGGGGTGTGGGGAGGAGGGGGGAGGTGGGGGGGGGGGGTGACAGGGCAGCGTCCAGCTGGCCGGGTGGATGACGGGAGACATTTTAACCTCAGCAGGACAGTGTGCTCACCGCTGGGGGCGGAGACCAGCAGCTCAGAGCGGGGGAGGTGAAAGGTCAGCTCAGTTGGGGGGGGGGGGGGGTCCTGCTTTATGCTAACGTCGTGTTTCAATAGACTGACGAGTTCAGCAACTTCATCAGGTTTCATTGACTCTCAAACCACAGCTTTTTCACCTATTTAAGAAATATATATACACACATATACACACACACATATACACACACACACACACATATACACACACACACACACACACACACGAGCCGGCGATCTCCGTCACGGACGCCACTGAGATCCTCGAGGCATGAAAGGGGTCTAATTGCATTTAGCTTGAGTCGAGCCACTGAGGAATACTAATATGTCTGTAAGGGGCTATAAGCTGAATACCAGTTCCTCCCAGTTCACTATGGGAACCACGGGGCCTCCTGGGGTGGAATTCCCAGCAGAAAAAAAAGGGCTTTACTGTATTTGTTTATTTGCACCCCCACACACAGCGTCGCCTCCCGCTGTGCGCTCTTGGCAGTCCACAGTGACATGCCTTACACACACACACACACACACACACACACACACACACACACACACACACACCATCCTGTCATAAAATAAAATGCCAGCCGGCTCAATGAGGAGCGTGTTTGTTCGGAGCGTTCTGGAATTCCAGTTCGAACCCCGGAGACCCGGAGAGGAAGCCGGAGGACGACGGAGTCAAGTGCTTCCTGTTTCATTTTGACCACCAGCTCATTCTCGTGGTGCACTTCTGCCTCTTGTGGCCAAAACGGGTACTACAACAACAAACGCATAATCAACAAAAAACAACAAAAAATATTTTAATTTTTTTTAAGGAACCTCTTTTCACGTGTTCTTAAGTGATAAAAAAACATATTAGATTTATTAAAATTAATTACCAAGATTTTATTTTTGTTACTGGCGTCTCCGGGCTTCCATACCTCCGAGCAGAAGAGGTTAAAATAATGAATAAATAAACAGTTTCAGGTTCTTCAGTGTGTTGGTGTAAACAGTCCATCCTCTTCAGGGTGTTTATTGTTGTTGCAGATATGATTCATCATAACGCTGCATTCAACATAAACACAACGTGACCCCACTTAACGGTGTGTGTGTGTGTGTGTGTGTGTGTGTGTGTGTGTGTGTGTGTGTGTGTGTGTGTGTGTGTGTGTGTGTGTGTGTGTGTGTGTGTGTGTGTGTGTGTGTGTGTGTGTGTGTGTGTGTGTGTGTGTGTGTGTGTGTGTGTGTGTGTGTGTGTGTGTGTGTGTGTGTGTGTGTGTGTGTGTGTGTGTGTGTGTGTGTGTGTGTCTGCTCTGTTAACACACATCCGATGTTTTTCGGAGCTTCTCGTGGTGCATCGGGAAGTGCGAATGTGGGAAGTACCGATTTAGAGGTGAGAGGTGTGTGTGTGTGTGGTTCATTGTGTGTGTGTGAGAGTGAGGTTCATTGTGCGTGCGTGTGTGTGTGTGTGTAAACACATTTTTCCTACGCTCACACAATGTGTTTTTATGGAAGCTCATTGCCGCCGTAACAGAAAAAAAAGATGAAAATTTTGCTACGATAATAAAAATATCCTCGTGGAAAATCATAATCAGGAGATAGAAAAAGTGCATGTGGTTTATTTTTAACCTTTTTTTCATAATTTTTTACTTTCGATCTCATAACTATGACGTGGGGATATTTTTATTATTACAGCTAGATTTCCATCTTATTTGTTTCTTGTACTGGTGGAAATGTGTGTGTGTGTGTGTGTGTGTGTGTGTGTGTGTGTGTGTGTGTGTGTGTGTGTGTGTGTGTGTGTGTGTGTGTGTGTGTGTGTGTGTGTGTGTGTGTGTGTGTGTGTGTGTGTGTGTGTGTGTGTGTGTGTGTGTGTGTGTGTGTGTGTGTGTGTGTGTGTGTGTGTGTGTGTGTGACACACTGAGGGAGAGTTGAGGAAACAGAAGCGTTTGTGTTGAAGAGCTTTTTGAGGATCTTTGACACTAAATTCCTGACTTTCCTCTTTTGTGACTTGTGAAGTGAAGCTGCTGTTTGTAACTCTGATGTCCAACAGTTTATGAATATGAACGGTTGTTGTTGACAGAAATATATAAAAATATAATAACTGCCAGAGTGAATACAATGATTTTTACTTTTTTAGTTTTAAGATGTTATTTCTGTCGTAACATATCATGTCGGATCTGAAGCTAAAAGTTTTGTGAATATTACAGACATTCTACTTTCTGTTGTACATTATAAATATATTTTTTATATATATTTATATCTGTTTGTTTTGGTATTTTTCACACAGATTGTCACAAGAAGCGACATATTGTTTTTCCCTGAGTTCAGATTCATTAAGTCAGACCTTTATCAAACCTTCACAAAGACCAACCAAATCTTTCTGTTCGTAAACCTTTCAAAATAAAAGCCCTGGACATTTGATGTTTGCCGGCCAGTGTCTAAACTTGTTTTTATTGTTGTTTATTCGTGACAAAAATATGTTCTGTGTTAAAATACTAACGTTATGCTCCATGGCCTGGTTTGTGGGAACATTAAAGTTTGTTTCTTATAAAATTGAATACGGTGGAACGCCGTACGTCAGCGCTCGGAGACAACAAGTAAACAACAAGTAAACAACAAGTAAACAACAAATAAACAACAAAAGCTAAAGTAACTCTCTCGTTGTGTTTCCCTCCAGCGTCTGATCAGGATGCGGCAGTGAAACTGGACCAGGAGCGAGCCGAGATCGTCGCCAAGTATGACAAGGTGGGTGATCGCTGCCCTCGGGTTGGGCTGCAGGCACACGTTGAAGGTTCATTGTGTGTGTGTGTGTGTGTGTGTGTGTGTGTGTGTGTGTGTGTGTGTGTGTGTGTGTGTGTGTGTGTGTGTGTGTGTGTGTGTGTGTGTGTGTTCTTTGCAGTCAGACGGGGACGCAGGTGGGCATCTGGCTGCTCATTTCACACCTTAATCACACACACACACACACACACCCACACACTCCCAAGGGCACAGGAGTCGTGACCAGTCACAACCACATTCTCTGCCCTGAAGAACGTTTGTGGCATGAAATTCTGATCAGAAGTCTGTTTGGTTTATTTTGTTTACATCAGGTGTGATATAAACATCTGATGTCTGTTTACTGGAAGTAGCTTCTGATAGCTTATTATTATTATTATTAGTAGCTTAATGTTGTTGACATAACTCTCCTCTCCTCTCTCCCCTCCTCCTCTCCTCTCTCCTCTCCTCCCCTCTCTCCTCCTCTCCTTCCCTCTCTCCTCCCCTCCTCCTCTCCTCCTCTCCTCCTCCCCTCTCTCCTCCCCTTTCTCCTCCCCTCCTCCTCTCCTCTCCTCATCTCCTCTCCTCCCCTCTCTCCTCCTCTCCTCCCCTCTCTCCTCTCCTCCTCTCCTCCCCTCTCTCCTCCCCTCCTCCTCCCCTCCTCTCTCCTCCCCTCCTCTCTCCTCCTCTCCTCCTCCCCTCTCTCCTCCCCTCTCTCCTCTCCTCCTCTCCTCGCTTCTCCTCCTCCTCTCCTCTCCAGGGGAAGGAGGCCACCGTGGAGCCCTGGGAGGACACTAACTTCCACCTCTACAAAGTCATCGATCGCTTCGGCTTCGTTCAGTAAGAAGAAACCATCATAACTTTATTATATATAAAGTCTTTATTATATATAAAGTCTGTATTATATATAAAGTCTGTATTATATATAACGTCTTTATTATATATAACGTCTTTATTATATATAAAGTCTGTATTATATATAAAGTCTGTATTATATATAACGTCTTTATTATATATAACGTCTTTATTCCTAATAACCAGTCAGAGCCCATTTTGGATCATATTGAAGAGAACATGGAGAAACTGAGAGGAGAGTTTGAGGCTCCCAGACAGCACGGTGCTGGAGGGTTATATATATTTATATATTTATATATTTTGGCTATATTCAGTGTATATAAAGGCTGGCTCGTGCAGGCAGGAAGCAGCCTGGTCAGCCACAAGCAGAGTGGTACGACCCAGACCTCAGGCTGGAGACGAGGGGGAGGCGAGACAGGAGGAGGAGGAGGAGGAGGAAATTTAATTTTGAATGTATATATTTATTTACACGTTATATTATTTTTTTAATGTTTTTTAGAATTAATTAAATATTAGGAAAGAAAAATAATGCTATTTTTGTAATTACATACTGGGGATCAAGTTTAAATGATTCTCTTAATAATGACCCCTTTGGGCTTCCATACTTTACACACAGAGATAAACAGACCAGGAATTGAGGAAATGCCTAATCTGGTATTTCCTGTTTGTGTGACTGTGGCATGTTTGATGTCAGAGGGAGTGAGGCCAGGGAGTGAGGCCAGGGAGTGAGACCAGGGAGTGAGGCCGGGAGTGAGGCCAGGGAGTGAGACGATAGAGTGAGACCAGGGAGTGAGACGATAGAGTGAGACCAGGGAGTGAGGCCAGGGAGTGAGACGATAGAGTGAGACCAGGGAGTGAGACCAGGGGGTGAGACCAGGGAGTGAGGCCAGGGAGTGAGACCAGGGAGTGAGGCCAGGGAGTGAGACGATAGAGTGAGACCAGGGAGTGAGACCAGGCAGTGAGGCCAGGGAGTGAGACCAGGGAGTGAGGCCAGGGAGTGAGACGATAGAGTGAGACCAGGGAGTGAGGCCAGGGAGTGAGGCCAGGGAGTGAGACGATAGAGTGAGACGCTAGAGTGAGACCAGGGAGTGAGATGATAGAGTGAGACCAGGGAGTGAGACGATAGAGTGAGACGATGGAGTGAGACCAGGGAGTGAGACCAGGGAGTGAGACCAGGGAGTGAGACCAGGGAGTGAGGCCAGGGAGTGAGGCCAGGGAGTGAGACCAGGCAGTGAGGCCAGGGAGTGAGACGATAGAGTGAGACCAGGGAGTGAGACCAGGCAGTGAGGCCAGGGAGTGAGACGATAGAGTGAGACGATAGAGTGAGACCAGGGAGTGAGACCAGGGAGTGAGACCAGGGAGTGAGGCCAGGGAGTGAGGCCAGGGAGTGAGGCCAGGGAGTGAGACCAGGGAGTGAGACCAGGGAGTGAGACGAGCACTGACCCTTCTCTCCTTCTCTCCTCAGTAAGAATGAACTTCCATCCTACGACTCGTCGGAGGAGAAGGTGAGTTACATCACGACTCTTAAACTTTAAACCTGGAAACCAATTAAACTTCCTTTATTTTACATATTTTCTGGGTTTATATGATTTATATTTGAGATATTAAAATCCAACTCATGATCCCCAAAATGTGACAAATGAGCTTCATTCTGCTGTGAGTTGTTCAGAGTGTTGAGGCGACTTCATGAGATTTAATAAGATTTAATAAACCAGCTCTGAGCGTCGCTCTGATGGAGATTCCCATCGGAACGGGAACGCCGACACGGATTAGACGGAGAGGAAGTTATTCCCGTCTCCTCTTCTTCTTTCAGCTGAAACACGTGGAGCTGGAGAGGACCTCCAAGTGGCTGAAGATGCTGAAGAGCTGGGACAAATACAAGAACAGCGACAAGGTGACCGGCCGTTCGATTTCCTGTTTTCACTACGTCTCCTCCTCTTCCTCCTCCTCCTCCTGCTTCACCATCTAAAACATATATATGTCAATATCTGTGGGAGTTGCATAACAACAAAATGAGCTTACTTAATTACAATTATAATAATATAATTTAAAATGATATATATATCATTTTAAATAACTTTAGATCATATTTATATATATTTAATCTCAAATGATTTTTAATTATATATATCATTTTAAATTATTTTAGATCATATATATATATATATATATATATATATATATAAAATCAAAAGAAAATTGTAAATTATATATATATTTTTATTTTTTTTAATGTCCGATCTTCCATCATCACTGTCTCTATGTGATATTTAATAAAGTTAAGCCTGAATAAACCTGTTCTTCTGTCTCCAGCTGAGCCGGAGGGTCTACAAGGGAATCCCCCTGCAGCTCCGGGGGGAGGTGTGGGGGCTGCTGCTCGACATTCCCAAAATGAAGGAGGAGAAGAAAGACTTCTACGAGGTTCGGAGTTTCCTCTCCCGCTCCCAGTTTATGATTCATATTCATCTTTATTTGATTTAGCCGAGCTTCATGGTGTTTGTGTGCAGAGCGAAGTGTGAGGAAGAGTAGCTGCTGGACCAATAATATCACTGGGTTAATAATAATGATAATGATGATAATAATAATAATAATAATAATAATATTGAGTCATTGAACAAGAAGACGCTCATTTAGATGAACTCGTTGTTTTCTGAGCAGCGTTTCTGTCGTTCATCTCGTCTTCTTCTTCTCCTTCCTCTTCCTCAGAAGCTGAAGGCCCGAGCCCGAGGCGTCTCCCCGGACATCCGTCAGATCGACCTGGACGTGAACCGGACCTACAGAGACCACATCATGTTCATGACCCGCTACGACGTCAAGTACGGACCGCTGCTGACCAGAGCCTCCTTATGTGTTCCATAAGCTCAGTTATGACAGACAAAGCTTCAATAAAGTCAATATTATAGTGTTTAAAAAAAACATATCTAAGTCTAAGAAATTTCAAAAAGTCATTCTATAGTAAAATAAAATTCCCAAAACAAACGTCAAAGTATGTCAAACAAATGTAGAAAAAGGTTTTTAGTATATGTCTAAAAAACATAATAAAATGTGATTCTATAGTATTTTTATTTATTTTTTAATCAGTATATCTCTAAATGTTATAAGAAAAATGATTTAGCATGTCAAAGAAAACAAGGAAAAAAATCCTCCTGTACTATTTTGAAAAAAGTCATAAAAAACGTATATAGTACGTTTGAAACACATCTCAAAAGTACTCGTATAATATGTATGAAAAATTTGAAAAAATCACAAATATATATCAGACTCAGATCGCGGCTCTCAACTGTGGTGTTTGTGTGTGTGTGTGTGTGTGTGTGCGTGTGTGCATGTGTGTGTGTTTCTCAGGCAGCAGGCTCTCTTCCACGTCCTCACAGCCTACTCCATGTACAACACGGTGAGTCACACACACACACACACACACAGGTTGAAGTACTGGATTTACAAAGACTTTCAGGGTGACTGTGTGTGTGTGTGTGTGTGTGTCTGCAGGAGGTGGGCTACTGCCAGGGCATGAGTCAGATCACAGCTCTGCTGCTCATCTACATGAACGAGGAGGACGCCTTCTGGGCTCTGGTGAAGCTGCTGTCGGGCCAGAAGCACGCCATGCACGGTAAGCGGCTCGGTTTGGTTTGGCTCGGTTTGGTTTGGTTCGGTTTGGTTCGGCTCGTACCTGCAGTGCCTTTACGTTCCCCCAGGGGGCGCCTATGAAGCCGCCATTCTGAAGGCATTAAACTGGTCATGCACTAGCATTTGCATCGTGGTTATTATGAGCAGAAATTATATTTGCATGGCGGTAAATTCAATATTTGCTGGACTAATCCTCCCTTCCCGCCTCGGCTCCTTCAGGGTTCTTCATCCCCGGCTTCCCGAAGCTGATGCGCTTCCAGGAGCACCACGACCGCATCCTCAGGAAGATGATGCCCAAACTCAAGCAGCACCTGGTGAGGAAAACAAGCGCCCCTCCAAATGGGTTTTTTACTGAAGGGGTGGGGATTTGATTAATAACGTGTTCTCTATTTAAAAAAACTGGACGTGCAGAAGACAATTAAAATATATATTTATCCAGATTATTATCATTATTGTATGATTTTGTATGCTCTAAACAGACGTTGTGTGTTTGTGTGTGCAGGACAGCCAGGAGGTGCTGACCAGTCTCTACACCATGAAGTGGTTCTTCCAGTGCTTCCTGGACCGAGTGAGTACAGGAATATGAAAATTAAACTAAACTTTTTTCCAACCAATTGGGAAAAAAAATTTCGTCGGCCATGTTTAATGTTAATTAATTATTTTGCTGGAGTAAGAATTTTAAAAAGTAATATAAAAGTCCTGGAAGAGTCCTGGGAACCTGAATGTAGACGTAGCCGTCCTCTTGCTGGAGGCTTTACTTCGGACCAGGAAGAGGAGACCTGAGACCCTTTGTGGGACCCCCTTTTTGAGACCCTCTGTTCCCTCCCTGCAGACCCCCTTCACCCTCACCCTCAGGATCTGGGACATCTACATCTTCGAGGGGGAGCGAGTGCTGCCCACCATGTCCTACACCATCCTCAAGCTGCACAAGAGTAAGTGGACCCTGCACCGCCCGCGGTCCGGCTCTGAGACTCGGTCTTACTGGTGTGTGTGTGATCCACAGAGCACCTGATGAAGCTGTCCATGGAGGAGCTGGTGGAGTTCCTGCAGGTGACTTTGGCCAAAAACTTCTTCTTCGAGGACGACTTTGTGGTGGACCAGCTGCAGGCGTCCATGACGGAGCTCCGGAGGGTCAAGATGGAGCTGCCTGCACCAGGTAACAGCTGCCAGGCTAACGGGACTTATGGGGGTCTGCTGAACCGAACCATCCCGGAAACCTTTAAAACCAAGATACGGCTTTCCCTAGTAGTATTCATATTTTATGCAGAACTGGTTAACAGTCTGCTGATCTTATAAAGGAAGCTCTTTACCCAAACAAATACACAAATATGTGTATGTTTTTGCAATTTTTCTTATAATTTTTAGTAGTTTTTGCAAGTTAAAATAAAGGATTATTATTTCAGCAACCCTAATTAGTCAGGCGTGCTCGTGGCTTCCAGCCGCTCTGCAGCCGCCGTCCTGCAGCCGCCGTCCTGCAGCCATATTAGCTGATGACACTGTTTCTAATCTTGCTCTGTCTCCTCATTAATCTTCGTTCTCTCCCTTCTTCTTTCAAACGGTGTTAGCCAACAACAACAAGAGTGTGGCCGTGAGTGCGGGCCACATTCCCTCCTACTACAGTAACCGGTGGGCTTTCCTGACGGGTCTTCCTTCTCATGTCTGTCCCATCTGTCCCTCAGTCAGTCGTCCTGTCTGTCGCCTGTCTGTCCAACAGCACTCGGGGTTTTTCGTTTTTTATTTCTTCACAAACTAGTCTTGTATTCCCCCACTTAATATTTCTAACTAAGTTCAGATGCATTGCTTCAGTCCTGCAGTGGCTCGCTCTTCTATTGTCTTTGTACCTTCAGCTTTTATTTATTTGTTCCTCTGTTTTAATTCCAAAGTGGTTGTAAAAGTTTCAGCTTTCAGATAACATGTGTGCCCTCTGGTGGCCAACTGAAGGCACTGCACATACTGGAAACTCATCTTAGTACATTTGATGGCTTACCATAGTACTTAAACCTGTAGCTTATTATCATAAAAAAGAAAAGTGGTTTCTCTTTAAAGGAATAGTTTGCATTTTTTAAGTGTATGCAGAGACGGTCTATGAGGTACATACTTCTCCATAGCTGACAGTTTAAAAGAATCAATACCACTTTAAGAGTACGCGATATTTAGAATATTTTCAACGCTTTACTTTGCGCTCTCTTCAAAGCCACAAGACTCCATTGACAAAAACGTGAGGTTAAACCTCCGTGTACCGTGAGGTTAAGCCTCCGTGTACCGTGAGGTTAAGCCTCCGTGTACCGTGAGGTTAAACCTCCGTGTACCGTGAGGTCTAGCTTCCGTGTGTAAAAGGTCAAAAGGTTGGTGGATAATCTCGTCAAAGGACGGACACTTAAGTTGGTGAATTCACGTCCAATCAGTGCCCTTCCTGGATCCCTCCCCGGTCCGACTCTGATCACGCTTTTCCTTCACAGTCCCTCAACACCACCCACGTCACCGAGTCTGCACCCTGCACATGTTCCTGTCGACTGTACCTTTTCATTTCTTTTTGACGTAGAGCATTAGTATCACTGTCTTGAACTTTGTAACATGTACTTGGTCCAAGCTGTCTAGTAGTCTAAGTGAAGAAATGTGGCTTTAAATGCTTGTTCTGGTCTCAGTACATTTACTGTGTCATTAATGGAGAACTACTTCTGGATGACCTTTCACACCTGGGGCTACAGCTCAGTACAGTTCAACGAAATGGAGACAAACTCGTCATTTCAGAGACCACTCGATTGAATGTCACTTCCTAATTGAGCCGCCCTCCAGCGGGCGCAGAATTAATATCCAACATTATTCCTGATGGTTTTTTCCCCCTGTCTTTTGCTCTTTGCCTGTGAAATTCTCCTTTATTTGTTTTACCTCTCTATGGCAGTGGTGTTGCATGAATCCATGTCCCTGTCGTGACTTCCTCATCTGATGTGAATCAGCGCCACGCAAGTGTGTCAAACCATCACCGTTCGGTTCTCCTTCCCGATGGCACTCTAATGCGTTTACACTGTTTTCCACCTTGCAGGTAAAGATGAGGAGTTTCCCAAGAAGCCCCTGGGGCAGCTCCCCCCTGAGCTGGCGGTGGTGAACCGCATGGCCAACGGTCAAAGCCACGCCGAGCCGGCGGAGCCTCCCAGGGACCCGAGTCCGGTGCCGGAGCGCCAGCGGGAGAGTCGCCCCCCCAGCCGATCGCGCCGGGACTCGCTGGAGAAATCGATCCGCCACCACAAGGCCGACAAGAGGGACGTGCGCTCCAGGGGATCCGGGGAGATCCCCAATGAGCAGAGGAAGCCGTCCACCTCCACCACACCGGAGAGGGGGGCAACACCGCCCTCAGTCCCCACCCCTACACCGCAGCCTACTACAGGGGATAGAGTGAGGCGTCATGGCCACGCCAACCAGAACTCCAACGCGGACTCCAGCTCCCGCAAAGAGATCACCCCCCGGTGGTTCAAACCCTCCGAGACAAAGCTGGAGGCGGTCAAGGCGGCGGCCCGGGAGGTCCAGGTGAGCAGAGGGGCCTCGCCGGCCCCTTCCAGCCCGGAAGACAGCGCGCAGGCCCACCGCCGGCCGCGATCCAAGGGCTTCACCCCCGACGCCAACCGCGGCTCCAACGCCTCCCAGTATGACAACGTACCCGGGCTGCCGGAGCCAGAGATCCTGGAATTCGACAGACCACCGTCCAGAATAAGGACCCCTCGCGCTGAGACGCCCTTCAGTTTGTCCTCCCCCCATCGGGGAAGCCCCAGTCTGGCCGGGAGCGCCGCCTCCATCGCATCAGGGCCCCGGGGGGCCAAACACCCTATTCCTTCTGCGTTTACCCACAACAGTCCAGAGGGGGTCCATGCAAGCTACCCTGGCAGCCAGAGCCAGTACAGCACCCCTCCCCAGCAACACTCCCCGGCCAGAACTACCACCGAAGTCCCCATCCCACACCCCGCATACAGCATGGGCCTGGACCACCAAGGGGAGGAAAGACTCTATGCTCCGCCCTCTCGGTTCACCCCACCCTCCAGTGTGGCGTACGGGGAGCGGGCGTACGCCACCACCCAGCGCCCGAGCAACAGAGACTCCCCGGAGAAGGCGCTCATGAACAACTCCTACACCACCTACCACAGGCACCCGATGCCGCCGAGCTCCAACCGAAACGCCAGGCTTCCCCCGGAGCACCCCCTGCACCTGGAAACCCAGGGCCGCTCCACCCCGATCTACCTGCAACATCTCACCTCCACCGCACAGGTCTACGGGTTTGAGGGGCATCAGCGGGGCGAGGCGGTCCCGCACTACCTGCCAGACGGCGGGCCCCGGCGGCCCGTGGACGGGCTCCCGTGGGCGCCGGAGGATGCGCCGCCCCTCCTATCCCCGGGCGGGGTGCCGCGCTCGCCCAGCTTCCAGCAAGCCCAAATGTCCCCCGTTCAGGAGTTCGCTTTCCCCCCGAACCCCGAGGCCGCGCTCCACTACAGGACTCAGTTCCAGAAGCAGCAGCCCGTCATAAGGCAACAGCACCCCCAGCTGTTCGGAGGACCACACTACAGGCACGCACAGGAGGCGTTCGCCATGCAGGAGTCCATGCTGCTGTGATTGGAAAGACACTGTAAAAATAAAAACATGTAAAAAAGGCGTAGTCACTGACACTGGTAACGATGAGCAGGAGTCCGAGCTTCGGTAGGAGCCGGGTTTCGTTCTTTATGTGTGAAGTACTGACCTGACGGTCTCTGCAGCGTTGCAGACGCACCAGCCTCCCAAGTTTTTACCGATCACTTTAAAAACTGACTGAAGATTTTATTTTATTTTTGGAT
The DNA here is from genome assembly GCA_023566465.1 of Cottus gobio. Taxonomy (NCBI): domain Eukaryota; kingdom Metazoa; phylum Chordata; class Actinopteri; order Perciformes; family Cottidae; genus Cottus; species Cottus gobio. The sequence continues at coordinate 17,445,998 of CM042236.1, forward strand.
GTAAAATCATTAACGAGAGGCAACAGCATATATATATATATATATATATGTATATATATATATGTGTATATATATATATATATATATATATATATATATATATATATATATATATATATATATATATGTGTATATATATATATATATCTCTTTTAGAGTCTGACGTGTACAGTGGATTCCTTGTCTTAATATGCTGAGTTGTTATCAGTAGCTGGGGGAACATGCTCCTGAAAAAGGCAAAAACTCTTGATTTATTCTACGTCTTTTATATGTTACTTCCAGAGATTTACGTTTAGAGATCGGTTTACTCTTAATGCTTGTGAATGTAATTTTTCAAAAAGAAGTAATACTATATGTCCAATGATGAAATAGTGAGCGGGTGCAGCGCCACCACTGTAGAAAGAGTTTATTTTTTAATCTTCACTTTCCAGTTTCGGGGATTTTACTGCTTCCTGATTAATTGACGTGCAATACGTTTACACGCATTTTAGGCCAGTTTTTGTTAAATTCAAACCCCGATTACAGACTAAAGGCATAGAGAGCTAATCTGTTAGGGCTAATAATATACATATTTATATAAGTATATATATTAATTTATATATATATTTATATACAAATATATATACACAAATATATATATTTGTATATAAATATATACATATATATTAATGTTAGTTAACATGTTTGTTTTTAATTGCTGTACACATCTTGAGCGCGTGCAGCCAGAGACGATGTGAACTAGTTTCAAAATATAAGTTTGCTTTCCTTCATTATGTCTTATTATTCTCAACACTGTCATATCAACTACTGTTCAGCTGCTGGCGCGCACACACACACACACACACACACACACACACACACACACACACACACACACACACACACACACACAGCAGTTATTCTGTTGCATTCCATTAAGTTATGTTTGTTTTTTGTTAACGACTAATTGCAGGTCTGATACTTTGCTTAATAAAATGAGGTGGAGGAAAGTGAACCTATGGCTGCATCTTCCTTTTTCCCTTAATGAAACTCTGCCCCCTAGTGGGGACATAAGGGAATAAGACAAAACAAATGTATATATTTGTTAAAAGAATAGATTGTTTTTAAAGAAGTTAAAATGCATTTCATGCAGAATATTTAAGGATGAATTTAGTAAATATTCCTTGCTTATGCCTATACTTAATAGCATACACATCCAGATACCAGATAAGACAATGAGTCAATCAAAATAATTAATTTAATCAACAATTTGAGGATATAATAATCGTCTAATAAGTAATATGTCAAACATTTACTGGTTCCAGCTCATCAGAAGCTTTTCTCTTTTTCTTATTATTGGACATTAAATGATATTTTATTATTTGATATTTGCAGCGCTGCACACCTGTCTCCTCTCAGTTTAACACAACTGCGCCATCTTCTGGCCACTCGGTGGAACTACAGCCTGACACGACAGGTCAAAGTGACATCGTGCTCTGTAGAACTTCAGATTATTATTTCCATATTTAATCATTTAAACTGAACAATAAAAGAAAAATTAATTGAAAACATTACCTAAACACATAAACATAAACCCGGCTTTAGAGGCACAACCTGGTCTTTAGAGGAAGTTGACAGTTCGAAACGTCCATCGTTGTATCCTATATATATATAAATATATATATATAAATATAATACTCAGTCGTGGGCCTTCTCCGCCGTGTTGCTCCACACCGGCTCTCGTTTCTCGATGAAGGCCCGGATCCCCTCCTGCCCGTCTCTCAGCGCCAGGTTGTCCACCATGACCTTGGAGGCGGTGGCGTAGGCCGCGTCTCGACCTTGAGCCATTTGTCTTCAGTCAGAGAAACACATTCAAGGAATTCAACTTCTGTGATTGATGTAAAAGACATCATTAAAAATATGAAGATATGAGAAAATACAGCGTAGAAGCTAAAAGTCTTTGAGAACCTCTTTTAGAGAAAAATCCAGAAAAAAATGTCAATTAAAAAGCCGATTCACATTTTAGTGGAAAATATGTAAAATAAATCAAACTTAACTTTGTCACAAATCTAATCTATACAATTCTGAGCATATTTTAATAAGTTAATACATTCATTTCTTGATCAAATTAAGCAAAAAAATATGTTTAATATATGTCAGGATGTATGGAATATGTCTATTCCATATTTTCATACTTGATGGAGTTCACCCACAATATTTGCCCTAAAATATTCTCCAATAATTTCCTTTAACTAAAGATGTAAAGTGCAGCATTTTTATAAATATTTCTGATTTATTGAAATCGTATCCATCATCTTCATACTTTATACTAATAGAATTCCATTTGTTGGGGAAAAATAGCAATAAATGTGGATTTACTGACGGTTAAATGACTATTAGGTGTTATTAAAGGGAAAGTCTTGTCTTGTTTTACAACCTTAGGCATCCCGGG
>CM042236.1:17453428-17525928 GCA_023566465.1 Cottus gobio
AAATATATAAATACATATATAAATACATAGATAAATACATGGATAAATAAATACATATATAAATAAATACATATATAAATACATAAATAGATACATGTATAAATAAATACATATATAAATACATAGACCAATAAATACATAAATAAATGTATGAATAAATATATAAATACATATATAAATAAATACATAAATACATATATAAATGTATTTATAAATAAATAAAATGTATTTCTACGTCTTCCCAAAGCATAATAATAATAATAATAATAATAATAATAATAATAATAATAATGATAATAATAATAATAATAATAATAATAATAATAATAATAATAATAATAATAATAATAACTTACCTTGACTGTGTTGCCGAACTTGGAGTAGTCCACCGAGTACACGCCCTCCTCCTCCGTTACTATGGGAACGAAGCGGTGGCCCCACTGGATCTCCTCGGAGACGTAGGAGGTCCGGGCCTGCGTGGTGATGCCCGTCGTCTCGACGACGCCCTCCAGGATGACGATGACCTCAAGGTCGCTGCACTGCAGCTCCATGGCGGAAAGGTCGTACAGCGGGCTGAGGGCAATATTGACAATATTAATATGGACAATATTAATGATATTAATATTAATAATAATAAAAATCACCTGTGCTTGTCGATGACGTGGCAGATGATGAGCGGGGCGAGCAGGAACAGGCTGTTGCTCGCCACGGCCGTCTCCGTGGGAACGTCGATCTGGTGGATGGGGATCACCTCGCCCTCCGGCGTGGTCGTCTTCCTCACCACCTGCAGACGGCGGTTCGATACCCGGTCAGTGAAATCTGATTCATCTGCTTCTTCTGAGACTTCAGAACATTGTAGAGCGTTTGCAGCTCAGCTGTGTTTACCTTTGATTTACAGAATAAAACACTTAAAGGTTCCTTTAGTCTGGAAGACCAGCAACACATCGTGGATCTTCATTACAATAAGAGAGCATCTAAAAACCATTAACTGATAATATCCCTAAATATCAATTATTTTAATTATTCTAGTAAATGTACTCCTTAAATCTCAGAGAATATCTACATTTTTCTGGTAAATTTATGATTTTTATCTAATAGATTTACCTCTTAAATTTCAGAGAATAAACAATTTTTTCTCTGAAATTTACGACTTAAAATCTCGTAAATTTACGTCTTTAATAAAGAAAATATCTGTTTTTTTGGGGTTAATTTACAACTTTAATCACATAAATGTACCCCTTAAATCTCAAAGAATATAAAAAAAAATTCTCATAGATTTATGACTAATCTCATAAATGTACCCCTTAAATCTCAGAAAATATCCAAGTTTTTTCTCGTAAATTTACAACTTAAATCTTCGCCTTTAACAAAAAAAAGAAAAATTGAAGTTTCTTCTGCTAAATTTACGACTTTAATCTTATACATTTGGAGTTTTTCCTCTGAATATTACCCCTTCATATCAGCACAATGAGCACCCCCCACGGCCCAACAGGAAGTGGTCACCACCCACCTGCAGCCTGACGGTGGCGCCGATGATCATGCTCTTCCTCAGATCCCCGATGCGGATCATGAAGCAGAGGCAGTTGTTCCTCACGGCGATCACGGCGTGCCGGCTGAAGATCAGCGTCTCCGCCCGCCGGTTGGACTGAGCCGTCTTCATGAATATACAACCTGAGGACGGACAAAGTACATTTATATATATATATATATATATATATATATATATATATATATATACACACACATTAGTATGTCTAAAAACTATACATTACAGGCCATCAGTATTCTTCTCTATGTAGTTAATGACGAGAGCAATGTGGATTATTTGTGCCAAATGTTCATGATAATCTGTGCCCAGGTTATTGGACTGAATAAACACGGAGCAAGGCATTGTGGGTGTTGGAGTTTTATTCATGTGTTTTCACAGTTGAGGTTCAAACTGGCTGTATTTCCATTTTAAAAGACGTGGTTCAGCAGATATTTTTAATATATTTAATGTCAGTTGAATCCTTTTTTTGTTCAAAGTAAAACTGATGTACTTGTACTTTAATTGAGTACTTCTATTCACTATACACTACAATAATATTATTTATGCTCTAAGTAACATTTGAGTGACGGCTGCACTTCTTCTCGCGGCCAGCAGGCGGCGCCTCACCGAGCATGACGGCGTTGATGATGAGGCCGAGGATGTTCTGCACGATGAGGACGGTGATGGCGGTCGGACAGTGTTCCGTTATCATGCGACCCCCGAAGCCGATGGTCACCTGGACCTCGATGGAGAAGAGGAAGGCCGAGATGAAGGACCTGGAGAGGGGGAGAGGGGGGGGGGGGGGGGGGAGAGGGTTAGGATGGGGGGGGGGGGGGAGAGAGAGAGAGAGAGAGAGGGAGGAGAGAGAGAGAGACATTTATTGAAGACTTGATCTTAAGCTTTATGTTTTTAAAACAGGGTCCTTTAAGTTTCAGACATCAACAGTTTCCTTTTGCAGAATAGATTCAATTCTCAGTGACTTGATAGTTTGTCTAGAAAAGAAATAATAACAATAATAATAGAATAAAAATAGTTTTCTCTCACAATTTAACAACTTTAATCTCATAAATGTGCCTCTTAATGTCAGAGAATATCCACGTTTCTGGAAAGTAAAGGAAGGAAGGAAGGAGGGAGGGAGGAAGGACAGAGTGAATTAAATCGCAGAGAATATCCAAGTTTTTTTCTGGAAAGGAAGGAAGGAAGGAAGGAAGGAAGGAAGGAAGGAAGGAAGGAAGGAAGGAAGGAAGGAAGGAAGGACAGAGGAAGAGGGAGGTACCAAACTCTTCCCCTCCTACAATCTTTACTTTATTTCCCCTGAAATTATGAGATAAAAAGTTCCTGACTTCCTGTCTTAACTAATGTCTTCCTCTCCTTCTCCTCCACCTAAACGTACAAATGGAGGAAGAGGAGGAAGAGGAGGAAGAGGAGGAAGAGGAGGAAGAGGAGGAAGAGGGACTTCTCGAGTCGCATCAAACACACGTGTATCAATCAGCGCGTCACGAGCTCCTACTTGACGTTGGTGACGCAGTGGGTGTTGTTGTTGGACATCTGATCCAGGGTCGGGGCCAGGTCCGGGTCTCTGGAGTCCAGGTCCCCGTTCGCGAAGGCCACCAGCCACCAGACCATGGCGAACAGCAGCCAACTGCTGACGAAGGTGGTGGTGAAGATGACCAGCGTGAAGCGCCACTTGAGGTCCACCAGCGTGGTGAACACGTCCTGCAGGAAGCGGCCCTGCTCCCGGATGTTCTTGTGCGCCAGGTTGCACGAGCCGTTCTTGGCGATGAAGCGCGCCTTGTTCACGCGGTCCCGGAACACCGGTTTGCGGGGCATGCGGGAGGCGAGGCCCGGGAGGCCGAACTCCTCCGGGATGATGCTTTTCCTCGCCAACATCTTCTGAAGAAGAACCACAAAAAAAGAAGAAGAAGAAGAAGAAGAAGAGAGCGTCGCAGCTGCTACTTTAGTCCTTCAGTGCGTCTTCGCGCGCGCAGGGAACATGTCCACGTGCACTGAGGCTCAAAGGCGCACGAGCTCGTTCCCTTCTGTGGACATTGGGAGGATGCGGACTGGGACGGGCCCCTCTCCTCCTGTTGACGTAGTCCCAACTTCCAGAGCCCAGACCCGCTCGGCCGGGGGGCTGCTGCCTTCAAGGGGACCGTTCAGGGACCGTCGGAAAACACGACATCACCGAATCGTGTCAATCAATGAACACAACTTTTTATGTTGAGCTCAAACTTCGTTAAGCGCCTTAATTATTAATGCGGTGATATAATTAAGTTATTTTAAGACTTTAAAGGACTATTTTCATCCACATATCCACTTTAATCTTCACTTATACTCGAAGAGGGTTTTTAATAAAAGCATTATGTTCCCTTAATGTGCTACAGGTGAACTTATGATCAGTGTTATGTTCTATTGTTATAGTTTAATGTCTAATTGTGATATTAAAGTAGCTTTCATTCATGTTGTAAATTGGACTTTTCGGTGTCTTTGTATTGTTTAAGTCTTACAGGATTTAATTATTAGTCCCAAAGCGACAGCATAATTTTATTGCCTGTTAAATATGAAAAGCTTCAATCAGATGTCGGCTAGACATGATAACATGATTATAAGTCTTATTTCAGGTCATCCAGACGCACTTTACAATTAAAAACTGTAAAATAATGCAAACAAATGTATAATTAGACAATATATAGTCTCATGGCAAGCTAAGTGTTAGACCACTCAACTAATTATAGTTCCAACAAAACCAAATAACTTTCTATATAATTATACATATAGACTGACTTGTCAGTTGTTAAATATAACAATATAAGTCAAATAAGACCAAACATTTTACTTTTGTTTATGCTGCTGTGTCTGTTTTGTAATCAAATAAAAACAGTTAAAGAGCAGTTTCAAAGTCTGCTGTCATTGTGATAGAAAAATTAATATAAATACAAACTGGAGGTTATTTTATTTCATGATTTATTTCTGATTTTAATTCCAAAAAATGGAGAAAATATCATCTAGAAATGTGAAACACGGCCACTAGGCGGCGCCATTTAGCAACACATTGTACATTATAGTGTGTTGACTGACGTGATGCTGCAGGTTTATTGAGAAATACAAAAAGAAAAGACTCATTTCACTCAAAACCATTTTATTGTCATTTCAAGAGTAAAAAAAAAATCAGGCACACATAATTGTGATAAATGTTTAAAAAGTCGTGGATATACAGAATGTACACTTACAAACATTAAGAATACAAAACAAATCAAACGTCACTTGTAAAAATGATATCTGGTGTTTAAGTTGCATTTAAATGTGCATTCATGAGTGTTTGTGTTTGTGTGTGTGCGCGCATGTATTTAACAGACAATTTCAACCCTTAATTAACTCACATTTGTGCTGTATTTAAAATACGGAACATTAAAGTAAAAGATATAAGATGTTAAAATAACTAACATTAAAGTTCAATCTGAGTTCTCCAAACACGGAATAAAAGTAAAAATAACCTTCAAGCTATTCGTCTGAAATCACGTTTCAAGTCCACACACACACACATACATATACATACACACACACACACACACATATATACACACACACACATACATATACACACACACACACACACACGCAGTAAAAATCAAAGATTGATGAGAAGTACTTGTACACTCGGATCACGAGGAGCAGAAACACCACCAGACTTCTTCTTGAGATGAAACATCTGCGAGTATCTTAAAAAAAGTTCTTAAAAATAATCTACTTGGCATTTCATTTGTTCGGTACAAAGTCATTTTAAAATCTAATCTTTAAAGATATGCGAGAATAATAAACTAGAACAATACAAAAGGGACAACAGCGCCCACGGAGACGGAAGATTAAAGTGTTGGCGACTTCTTTAGTTTCATTTAGTTCAACGTTCTTTTAATGCTAAGCTAAGCTAAGCTAGAGAGCTGTAGCTTCCTGTGAGATTCACACAACATGCTGTTAGCTTTCTGTTGGGAATACAGGGAAAGTTCAACTGCACTGAATGTAGTTAATTGGAAGAAGTTGAATGTTTTTAGGAGGTGTTTTAGCCTTTTTAAGGGTAAATGCCTTTTAAATGCCTTTTTAGCTCTTTCTTTTTAAGGCTAATCACCTTTTATATCTTTTTATTAAAGGCTAACGCCTTTACAAGCCTTTTTTTGAAGGCTAAACACCAACAAATATGGATTAAAGCAGAATATTTCCTTAGATAAACACATGTTGTGAATTCTAGATATGATTATATCAAGATTTCTTTCAATAAATGTAGATTTTTGGACTTAACAACACTCGGACTCCCCCTGGAATCTGATTCAAACTGTCCTGCATTGCAGTAACAATGATGATTGTTTTTTTTGGGGGCCACACAACAAACACGTTATCGCGATTAAACTGAAGTCCATAATTGACAAAACATGAGGATGAGCATTATGGATTCATCAGAGCGTGAAACATCTCCGGAGCTCCCGTTGGGCGTCTACTGTCCCCGAGGATAACGAGATAGAGATATACGAGATATAAGAGATATAATAGCAATACTTTATTCATCCTGTTAAAGTAACATGAGTTCAGCAAAGCACGACGGCAGACAGCCAGCGGGCCGCGGCCGGAGCCGGACGCCCTTCAGTGTTTGAACTAGAGGCACGGAGACGACAACGGGAACGCACAAGAAAACACAACGGAGTCATGAGGCAACGTCTACTCTACGTTTTTAGATCGTTGGTTCACTAAACACGTTCATCTTCTTCAAATGTGATGAAATCTAAATCACGAAAAGTGAAACCAGACGTTTGGTTGAAAGCTTAAACAGGTTTGATAACCAAGACAGTTTAGGTTGAACCTAAATATAATAAAGTAGAAAATATATATAACGGTGATAATAAACCACGACGAGGTGTTCAAGACCTTTTAGTTAAAAATAAATAAATAAAATAAACTAGAAGAGGGGAAATATTCAGAGAGAATTAAGATTATAAAATTGTAAAAACACACCGTTAAACACTGCGGTGACGTGGAAAACATGACATTAATATTTATTTATGATCATAAAGAATATGTATTTTGTTTATGGCCGTGCTAACCATAAGAACAATATTTGTTGGTGCCTAAACCTTTGACTCAAAATCAATACATTGTATTTATTTCTTGCAAATCTATGACTTTAAAACCTCCGAGAACATCCACGGTGTTTTTTTTCTCGTAAATTTACGACTTTGCTCTAAAAAATATTTAGTTATTCTCTGAATATGACTCCCCTCCCCCGGCTTCATAATGTATTATAGTCCTAACATGATTAAGATATATTTCTGCCTTCTTTCCAGCTGGCTGCTCATACTGGAAGACGTTGCATAGCTCGCCCCCTGGTGGTCGTCTGAAGCAGCGCGTCCTCATTTTAAGTCTGCAAAAAAAATCTGTTAAAGAAGGCGTCAAAAATATCCATAAATCCTCGGATGAGCATTTTCTTGTTCCCGCTTGCAGACGTCGTCCTGACGTGTCGGTCAGCAGTTTGATGCAACGAAGGTTTTTAGAAAAATCTGCATATTGAGAGTCAGTTCTGTGAGTCTAAAGAAATGTTGCACCAGCGTCTAAAATATGAGATAAAAGCATCAAAACATGAGATGCACAAAGCATTCATGTCTGCAGAGCAAACATTCAGTTATTTAGAAAATGATTATAAATACATTTCTCCCTTTCTCATCGTTGCATATTAATACTAACAAGTGCTAAAGATCAACAAAAGAAACGTGTGTCGTGCATACGCTTAAAATAAATGTAACAAATAGTTTCAACAAGATAATTAAAGACTTTTTAAGAATTCAGACCTAAAAGTTCAGCTCAATCTAAAAACTGTTTACTTAAAAACTCAGGTACAGTAAGTGTCTCGAAAAACAGCCCAAATAAAAACTACGTCGTATTTTGAATACGGTCAAACGTCCGTGAACTGAAATCAGAATTCCGGAGATATTCTGTATTTTTCGCTGACCCTGATTACCACGATACATGTTTAGGGTCACGGAAATCAATATTTACTCCATTGACTTCCTTGATATGTTTATTTTTCTCATCTCCAATATGAAAACTGGATACGCTGATTGATGCACATGGGGACTGGTTCATCATTTAAATCATATTTTAGTGTTTCTACATGTAAATTGGCAAAAAGAGAAAAAAAAGGCATTTAATTGGCTGAGTGACTGAATGATTCAAGTACAAGTTTTTAAATATGTCATCTGGTGAGTGATAATGTTTCTGGATGTGTTCGACTGAATTCAAGACACATTATTGCTTCACTGGAGTGTCGTGTGGTAAAGAACCTAGAAGAACCGACTCTACGTGGTGAAGAACCCAGGAGAACCGACTCTACGTGATAAAGAACCCAGCAGAAGTGTCTACATGTCGGCCCTGACGAAGGAGGCGAACATCCCGTCCTCCTGCTCCAGGAGCGTCTCCGGCTTGTCGTACTCCAGAATGTTCCCTCGCTTCATCACGATCACCAGATCGGCCGTCAGGATGGTGTGGACCCGGTGCTGAGGACGGAGAACACTGTTAGGGCTGGGAGACAGGTGAGGTCAATAAAAAAAATAATACAAAATATACATATAAAAAATATTTCTAAAATATATATATATATATATATATATAACCCTGGGAGGGAATGTTTAATTGAACTGCACATCTGAATCTCCTGGTCTTCCTCAAAATAAATCCGTAATAAAGTTGTAATTTGAATTCTTGAAGAATCAATCCTCATAACACAGTGAATGATGTCACAGGACTGCAGCTGCATGAAATGCGCAGAAAGAAAAGAGCATGCGGTGGATCTTAAACGTGATACCAACCAGGCGGTCAGTGGCAGCGAGGCGGCAGCAGACCCGGAATCCAGCTCGGACTCAGCCGGGGGAGGAGGGAAAACCAAGAAGCAGGAAGGAAAAGTGGAAGAGGGAAAAGGAAAACCCCCGGGGCCGAGCCGAAGGGGTCTGTGCTGATCCGGGTCTACTTGTGAGTCCTCACTAGCACACTGAAGAGGCTCTCCTCTTGTGCTAGCAGGTTGGGCCCCGAGTCACTTTCCACCAAGGTTCCCGAGGAGAAGACCAACACCTGCTCGGCGTCCAAGATAGTGGACACGCGGTGCTGGTGGCAGGACGGGGGGGAGGAGGACAGGGGGGGAGGATGGAAGGGAGGGGGAGGGAGAAAGAGGACGAGACAGTATCACAGAGAGAGAGACACAAAGTCAGAAAAGGAAAGCAGACGAGTGAAAGAAGAGGTCGGCTTCACATGTATAACTAGATTACACAGTGTGGAGGAACGGGGGAACAGAAGGTGCAGAAAAATGGAAACATGGTGCAGCGGATGCACATGAGGCTCAAAGGAAAGGAGCCGCATGCTGCACCCGCACGCACGCTGCACCCGCACGCACGCTGCACCCGCACGCACGCTGCACCCGCACGCACGCTGCACCCGCACGCACGCTGCACCCGCACGCACGCTGCACCCGCACGCACGCTGCACCCGCACGCACGCTGCACCCGCACGCACGCTGCACCCGCACGCACGCTGCACCCGCACGCACGCTGCACCCGCACGCACGCTGCACCCGCACGCACGCTGCATCCGCACGCACGCTGCACCCGCACGCACGCTGCACCCGCACGCACGCTGCACCCGCACGCACGCTGCACCCGCACGCTGCAGAGAGCGACTCACTGCGATGGTGACCACCGTCCTGTCTGCGAACGCCGTCATCACCACTTTCTGGAGGATGTTCTCCTGAGAAAAATAAATGTTAAGAGAATTATTAACAGAGAGAGAGAGAGATTCTACGTTTAAAGGCTCGTTTCCATCCGGGGGGTTTTCTTTTGATTTTTCAAAAATAATAAACTTATTTATTTGATTTAATTCTAGAAATATTCAGATCCTTTGTGTTTTAGAGGGTTAGTTCTTATAATATTAAAAATAAGTAGACTTTAAATGATCTAGATATTGCATCATTTTATTAATTAATATGACCTTTGCATTAATTTGCAAGGAGCATTTTACTGTTGTAGGTGGACTACTTAATAAAGTTAGATAGGATGAACTTATTATAAGTTCATACTATGTTAAGTGAGATTTTAAGTCTTTAAAGTAACCAAAGCTGTCCGTTAAATATATTTAGAATAAAGGTATGAATTAGTAGAAAATAAAATGCACTGATGAGAATACACTTCCACATCTGGATCTCCGGTCTTGCATGTGTCCTTACACACACGTGAACACACACACATGAACACACACACACACACACGTGAACACACACCGTGGCCATGTCTATGGACGCCGTGGCCTCGTCCATGATGAGGATGCTGCTCTTGCGGACGAAGGCTCGGGCCAGACAGAAGAGCTGCCGCTGCCCGACGCTGAAGTTCTCTCCTCCTTCCGTCACGACGGCATCTGGACGCAGACGGACGCATTAGGGCCGTGTGCAAACACACGCATCCTGGTGCATTGAATCCAATCATTTTGTGCATTTTACTTGCGTACCGAGTCCTCCGGGCAGTGCCTTCACCATGTTCTTCAGCTGGGCGATCTCCAGCGCCTCCCAGAGGCGGTCGTCGGTGCACGTCCTCTCTGGATCCAGATTGAACCTGCAGAGAGGGGACGAGGAGCTCAGCTGATCAGCATCCAACGGAGCAAAAGGTAATGAAGTTAATGAGGAATGTGGGAGAAGTGAGTCTAGACGGCACAAACTATAAATAAGGAGTGTTTCTACCAACATGCACAGATTTATAGTCTCTGACAGCTTGTGCTCCTGGAATTCAGTGAATTTAGTGAAATTAGTGCTAAAACAGCCAAAAAGGGATCCTTTTGGTTCAGAGATCAGAGGTGTGCAGGACTGAAGAGCTCCAGATAAAGATGTTTATTATCTGGAGCAAGACAGTAAAAGATGAACTGTACTTTACATTGTAAAAATACAGCAAAAACAGATGAAGCATTAGAACAGAGACTTTAAAAAAGGACATTGTGGTTTTATTCTCACGCGTCAAAGAGGAAATCAAGGTCGCTGATGTTGAACGTCCATGTTTATTTTAAACTTCTCTTAATTCTGAGCAGCAGAGTGAGAGCGAGACAGCGTGAAGCAGTTACTGTCGACCGTTCACCCCGAGGCTCACGTTCCCATAAACAAGAGCCGGTGGACGGACACACACACACACACACACACGTAGGGCGACGTATCTGTCCAAACAAATAGCACATGCTCTTTTGTCTTTTTATAACAAACACAGCGTCGCTGCATCGCCCGGTAACACAAACACACGGGGGTTGGGAGTGTGTGCGAGGCGAGGGGAGGAGCCGGAGGACGACCTCCTCGGCCCCGTGACGTCTGAGAACAAAAGTCAGATCAAGTCCAAGCCAGAGTTCCCACTGTGGGTTCAACCGCTCACCCCACAGCTGGGCCCTGGGGTCGTCATGTGACTCCGAGTCTCTCAGGACCAAACAGCTCGTTGCTGCAGTTTGGCTTTTCTGGATGTGACTTCGGAGATTTTGCATTCAAAAAGACATTGAGGCCTGAAGGTCGGGGGGTCACGGGGGTCACGGGGGGCTCACAGAGACGCTCAGCTAACGTTACCTGATCGATCCACTGAACAACACGGGGTCCTGGAGGATGATGGAGAGTCTGGACCGGAGCGTCTGCAGAGGCAGCTTGCAGATGTCGATCCCGTCAATGATGATCTTCCCTGAAAAGAGGCAGCAACATTAATATGATGCATTATTATTATTATAATATATGTGTATCCAGACTGTATACCCCATGAAGGAGCTTCTAGACTGTATACCCCATGAAGGAGCTTCTAGACTGTATACCCTATGAAATTTGCTTCTAGACTGTATACCCCATGAAGGTCCTTATAGACTGTATACCCCATAAAGGTGTTTCTAGACTATATACCCCATGAAGGTCCTTCTAGACTGTATACCCCATGAGGGTCCTTCTAGACTGTATACCCCATGAAGGTCCTTCTAGACTGTATACCCCATGAGGGTCCTTCTAGACTGTATACCCCATTAAGGTCCTTCTAGACTGTATACCCCATGAGGGTCCTTCTAGACTGTATACCCCATGAGGGTCCTTATAGACTGTATACCCCATGAGGGTCCTTCTAGACTGTATACCCCATTAAGGTCCTTATAGACTGTATACCCCATTAAGGTCCTTATAGACTGTATACCCCATGAGGGTCCTTCTAGACTGTATACCCCATTAAGGTGTTTCTAGACTGTATACCCCATGAAGGTCCTTCTAGACTGTATACCCCATGAAGGTCCTTCTAGACTGTATACCCCATGAAGGTCCTTCTAGACTGTATACCCCATGAAGGTCCTTCTAGACTGTATACCCCATGAAGGTCCTTCTAGACTGTATACCCCATGAAGGAGCTTTCTTTGAACGCACAATGGAAGAAAAGGCACCTGACCACCAAGTCGCCACTTTCAGAAACCAGAGAAGCGCCTGAGATGTACGACCGTCATTGAAGTATCTCTGAAGTATTTTACTGATTTGTTTATTAAACTTTGTGCGCAAAGAGGCAAGCGATTGCCAACAAAGAATCGATGACAGTAAATCTGTGTTTTTATGAAGCCTCCTTCAGCTTCAGTCTGTAAAACGTGACGTCGATCAGAGATTATTCACTCGCTTTGTCCAAACAACGACCAGAACTCAAGATTATTTAGTTTGTTTAGCTTTTTTTGGACAGATGATGGATTAGTTGTTTCAGCCACGACGCTCCTCTTCTGTTTGGGCTACAACTGTGTGTGTGTGTGTGTGTGTGTGTGTGTGTGTGTGTGTGTGTCCTGTACAGTTGAACACTCACTGCTTCTTTTATTAGCTTTTTTTCCCTTTTAAACCAAAATAATCTCCTTTAATTCGTCATCACAACCTAAAACTCCTCGACTCGACGCGGCGTCTCCAATAAATATTTTTGTTCCGCGGCAAACAATGTTTTATATTTTTGGGGAAATGAAATCCAGGAATCTCGGTTCAGTCAGCAGAGCGATCGCTCGGCTTTTATTCCACTTCTTTATAAGGAAATGCTGCTGTGTGTGTGTGTGTGTGTGTGTGTGTGTGTGTGTGTGTGTGTGTGTGTGTGTGTGTGTGTGTGTGTGTGTGTGTGTGTGTGTGTGGATGGAAAAAGTGACTGTAATCTCATCTGCGTCCGAATAATCGGTCCCGGCGAAGTCATCTTCACCCGGAGAGTGAAAACAGAACGACGCGATTACGACTCGCTTTCCTCGACCCAGTAAATAAATAAAAAGACACTTTTAAGACTTCTGACGACGAGGAAATGAGACCCAGAACCTCGGAGGCCGGGCCACGTCATCTGTTATGTCCTTACTTTAGATCTACTCACACGGAGACCTGCACGATGTTTAAAAAGACCTGAGAATGCAAAGAGGGAAGTTTAAATAAACATTTCTCCAACATCAACATGTTCCCTTAGAGACTTCTGAAGTGGAGCCAGAAGACTTTACCTAGTGGGGCTTCGGTTAAAACCCATTAAGATGTGTTGATTAAATCACCTCAACCTGCCGCATTCCGGTTCACGTGTTTGTGTGAGCGTCCACGTTTAGCGGGGATGTGATCCGGCGTTTTAAAGCAGTGGTTCACGACCCTTTCGGCTCCTGAGGCTGATTTATTCAGGAATATAAAGGCCGATACGCCATGAACCCCATTTGGCTCCCGCTGAAGGTTTAAATCTGCAGCATTATAAACTACAGCAAAAAATATTTGAATATAAATCTTGCTTTTATTCTGGCGGTCTGAAAAAGTCGCTAAATGTGTCGCTAGCAGTCAGCTCTAGAAACGCGGGAAACTGGTGCAGTGTTCATCAAACATACAGGAAGTCTGTAGATCATGTGACTGTCTCTAAATAGTCTAAGGACGTAGAAGAGCCCTCGTTTCTTCTTCTTCATCTTCTGAGTGGATCAGAAGACGAGAGATGTTTGACTCGAGTTCAAGAGAAACTCAAGGAAACATCGTTTAAGAATCACTAATGAGACGTAAACATACTCAATGAAGGGAGAGAGGGAGGGAGGGAGAGAGAGAGAGAGAGAGAGAGAGAGAGAGGGAGAGGGAGAGAGAGACAGGGAAGGAGGGAGAGGGGGGAGGGAGAGAGAGAGAGAGGGAGAGGGAGAGAGAGACAGGGAAGGAGGGAGAGGGGGGAGGGAGAGAGAGAGAGAGAGAGAGAGAGAGAGAGAGCCCTCACCTTCAAAGATGTCCACCATGTTGAAGAAGGCCAGCGACAGGGACGACTTCCCGCTGCCGGTGCGGCCGCAGATTCCCACCTGAGGAGAGAGACGGCAGTGAGGTGACACCGGCCCGACACATGGCACCAGCGTGGGAACCGAGCGCCGGCCCCTCGCCGCTCTGCCACCTCGCCGCTGATCTAACGGGGCCGCGCGACCTTTTCAAAAGGAAGCGCCGCCACGCGTCCGAGTCCTCTCGCTAGACTCGGCGTGTCGGGTCCAAAAGCAGCGCCGCAGCGCGACATACCTTCTGGCCCGGCTCGATGTACATGTTGACGTGCTTCAGCACCGGCTTGAGCACCGGGTCGTAGCGCACACACAGGTCCTGGATCCGGATCTCGCCGTCCTGGGGCCAGTTCTCAGGGACCTGAGAGGCGTCTGGGGGGAGGGAGGGGGGGGTTAGTTATTACTACAGTTATTACTGAGGAAGACTCCCAGTCCAGCTGGTGTAAACAGGAGCCTATGGACGATGTCATAACAGATTATATATATATATATATATATATATATATATATATATATATATATATATATATATATATATATATACATATATATACACATACATACAGATTCCCACTGACATCACAACCTAAAGTTATTATCACTTAACACTGTGGTTCACAATTTAAATGTTATACAACAATAAGTTTACTTTGACACAAAAAGCAGTTTTTATTAGTTTATTAAAGCGTAGTAAACACATAAAAACAGCTTTTTGTGACATTTATTGTAATTAAAGTAAACGAATAATAGAAAAATAAATAGACAACATGCTAGATCAGATCAGGTAATTTTGTTCCACATAAATCAACTTTGTCTTTTTGTTCTTGAAGAAACAAAATCATTTTTGAGATCTTGTGTGTGTGTAATGTGTCATGTGATGTGTAAATGTGTGTGTGCTCTTCATCTTCAGCTTACTGGGGTTTCAGCAGACGTGTTAGAAACAAAGTGATGTGGACTTGAGTGATGTGAGGAACGAGAGCCTCCATATTGTTTTGGCTTCGTTTTACTGAGTTATTAGTTCTGACAAGTGAATAATAACGATGTGGTTCTTCTTATCTTGGTCGTTCTACAAAGTCAAAGACGTCTTCATGATTTAAAGGGACAGTCACCCTAAAGGGTTTTAGTGTGATTTGCAAATATCGGCCAGAAATATCTGACTTCTCTTCAATATAATAACTATATGTCACATATACAGCCTTCACCTGTTAAAGCTGCATTCTCTTTGCTGACCACCAGGGGGCAACTCTTCTGGTTGTATAGAAGAACCAACGAGTGACTTCATAACGGCGGATTACGTGTGTGCAATCATGTGAGACAGGAACTCGGGTTACCCATAGTTCCCTCGTAGTTCTCCGACTCAGTGCCCAGGAAGCTGTTGACCTTCTTCACGGCTGCCATCTGGACCTCCAGGTCTGCCAGGTTCCTCACGACCCAGTTCAGGTAGTTGGTGACCTACACAGAGACAGTTACGGTATTCTACCGTGAAACCAATCAGAGGTACTTTGTCTGCCACGACCTGTTTACAAACATTAAAATCATCTATATATCATTTATAAACTATACGCAGCCCAATAGTTCCCTTTGAGATAAACCTGCAGATTAATCCCTCATGGTGAAATATACCTGCAGCCCTGTAGAGGGTGTCGTTACCTGCAGCCCTGTAGAGGGTGTAGTTACCTGCAGCCCTGTAGAGGGTGCAGTTACCTGCAGCCCTGTAGAGGGTGTAGTTACCTGCAGCCCTGTAGAGGGAGCAGTTACCTGCAGCCCTGTAGAGGGTGTAGTTACCTGCAGCCCTGTAGAGGGAGCAGTTACCTGCAGCCCTGTAGAGGGAGCAGTTACCTGCAGCCCTGTAGAGGGTGTAGTTACCTGCAGCCCTGTAGAGGGTGTAGTTACCTGCAGCCCTGTAGAGGGTGCAGTTACCTGCAGCCCTGTAGAGGGTGTAGTTACCTGCAGCCCTGTAGAGGGAGCAGTTACCTGCAGCCCTGTAGAGGGAGCAGTTACCTGCAGCCCTGTAGAGGGTGTAGTTACTCACCGTGAGAGCGTAGGTGAGTGCGAGGCCCACGAGGCCTCCAGAAGACACACCGATGCTCGGGCCCCATAAGAAGGTTCCTGCTGCCGTCAGCACGACCACCGCTCCGAGGTAATCCTGCAGAAAGAGGGGGGGAGGGGAGAAGAGGGAACGTTTGTCCATGGCACCGTAATGCATTGTAGACTTAAAGGCACCGTGTCCGAGCCCTCACCGTCCGGACCTCCAGCCAGCGGTTGGCGGCGGACAGGAACAGGTAGGCGGTGTTGTTGGTGTCCGTGAGCTCCAGCATGCGCTGTTTGAACCGAGCCTCGTGCCTGAGAACAAGCAGAAAGACACTCAAACTTCTTCCTGTTCCTCGAACACGCAAAGCCGGCGGCGCTTTCCCTCGTCGTCGCAAACAGGAAACGAAAACAAATAAAATGTCTAGAGCAGAAAACCAGACTCGGTTTGGAGGGAGACCAGTGAATAAAGATAATGGGAACCATCCCGTGGATGCCAAGAATCTGTCTGAAACACCAGATTCTGTTTCTGTGTGTGCGTGTGTGTGTTTGTATATTTGTGTGTGTGTGTGCGTGTGTGCGTGTGTGTGTGTGTGTGTGTGGAAGTCCTCGGGGAGGGGAGGAGAAAAACAGCGTGAGAGCTGTTTAATGTTGGATTACGGCGGTGATGGGAACGAGAGTGAGGACAGAAATACAAAAAGAAAGGAGTCCAGCGATGAGACTAGAGTACAACGCAGGCAGTACAACTACATCGACGTACTACTAGAAGTACTGCTGACGCCGTCATAATGCAGCTAGTATCACTTACACATATCCTCGTAATGTATTATTAATCACGTTTTTCCCCTTATGGACTGCAGTAATACAAAGTGCTTTACAGGCGCTGAAGGAGGAGGAGCCAATCATAGATCACATTGTGGAGGGGGCGGGGCTTATTGTACGGATAAGAGTGCGCTGGACTTAGAAAGTTTTGATTTTAATTAGGTGCCATTAAAAACAGCATTTACATTATTTTTTCACAGGTTAAAGCAAATTTAATTTTAGTTACAAGCAGAAGTATGTATGAAACATAACATGTATACATGTCTACAGCTGAAATACATCCAGTGCAGACAGGATGTAAGTTAAGTGTGTGTGTGTGTGTGTGTGTGTGTGTGTGTGTGTGTGTGTGTGTGTGTGTGTTACCTGAATGCTCTTATAGTGGTGAGACCTTCAGCGGTCTCAGAGAAGTGACAGAGCAGAGGAAGCTGTGTGGAGTCATCCAGATCCTGCAGGTCCCTGAGAGAGAGAGAGAGAGAGAGAGAGAGAGAGAGAGAGAATATTTATTCAGAGTGTATTCTCAGTGTACATGTACTTATGTATATTTGTACCCAGCCGACTCACTTCGAGGCCACGCGGAAGTACTTCTGGATGAAGTAGAAGGCCACCGCCAGGGGAAGCAAGGCGAAGAGGAAGACCGGAGTGATGGAGGAAATGACCCCGATGGCCGACAGGCAGAGCAGTGTGGACCTCGTCAGGGACTCCAGTGTGGGAGGGATGTGCTGAGAGAGAGAGAGAGAGAGAGAGAGAGAGAGAGAGAGCGAGAGCGAGAGCGAGAGCGAGAGAGAGAGAGAGAGAGAGAGAGAGAGCGAGAGAGAGAGAGAGAGAGAGAGAGAGAGAGAGAGAGAGAGCGAGAGAGAGAGAGAGAGAGAGAGAGAGAGAGAGTCTTCCTCTTCGTTCAGGTGATCGTCGGCTTCTCGTGAAGTCTGCTCACCTGGTCGATGATGTTGGTGTCTGCTGAGAATCTGTTGAGGATCTGGCCCAGAGGAGTGATGTCAAAGAACCTGAGGAAGAGAGGGAATGCAGCTTTGACACATGAAGCATCTTCGCCCGATACTCATTTTTACAGAGTAGAGCTTGAACGCATCCTGCAAGTCAACGCAACCTCAGTGAACTTGAGCTGCGTGATGGGAATGAATGAATCGCAGCCTCATAACCGTCTGATTAACTCAGTAGTTCCAGATGTTTTAAGGATGTTCCTCCACGACTTATTTTCGGACTCGCGGTTGAAGTCTGTCTTTTTCACTCACTTTCGCTTCCGAACTTACTTACTAAAGCTCGGCACAGAGACTCACACAGGAAACCAGGTCAAGTGCAGTCGCTTAAGTGGTTTTCCTCGGAGACGGGACTCGTTTCGCCCCCTTTAAAGCGCCCTGTGTCAACATTTCTACCAGAATGTGTGTGTGTGTGTGTGTGTGTGTGTGTGTGCGCACACCTGATGGGAGCGTGGATGATCTTGTTGAGCAGGTTGTGGTGCAGGTGGGTGGCTGCAGAGAGACCCAGAAACTCCACAGTGAGAGAGGTGATGAGGCACAACGTGATTCCAGCCGCACATAAGCTGATGAACACCATCAGGTAGTCTTCCTGTGGGACACACACACACACACACACACACACACACACACACACACACACAAAATATTAAGCAAATTCTAGCAGTTGCAAGCCACACATTTCTTAAACTTTAAAAAGTAAGAGACAATCCCTTCGTCGTACCTTGGGCTCTGAAGGAAGCGTGGAGTTGCTGCTGTTTCTATTGGACGCTTCAGTCCAGATTGCCAACCAGTAGTCAATGGCAACAATGACGGAGTGCTTGAGAAGCTTTGAGGCCACCATGAGGAAGACCATGAAGAACCCCCCAGAGGACAGGTAGCACCAGCACACCTGAGGAGGAGAGGACGGGACGGCATTGATGCATCGAGGTGTGAAGATCAAAGAGAAAAGAAGGTCGAGATTGATGGTGGTCGTGAAGAAGTGGTCGATGGAAGTCTATGATTCATGTGTTAAAGCTGCATTCTCTCTCCTGACCACCAGGGGGCGACTCCTCTGGTTGTATAGAAGTCTATGCTTCATGTGTTAAAGCTGCATTCTCTCTTCTGACCACCAGGGGGCGACTCCTCTGGTTGTATAGAAGTCTATGCTTCATGTGTTAAAGCTGCATTCTCTCTCCTGACCACCAGGGGGCGACTCCTCTGGTTGTATAGAAGTCTATACTTCATGTGTTAAAGCTGCATTCTCTCTTCTGACCACCAGGGGGCGACTCCTCTGGTTGTATAGAAGTCTATGCTTCATGTGTTAAAGCTGCATTCTCTCTCCTGACCACCAGGGGGCGACTCCTCTGGTTGTATAGAAGTCTATGCTTCATGTGTTAAAGCTGCATTCTCTCTCCTGACCACCAGGGGGTGACTCCTCTGGTTGTATAGAAGTCTATGCTTCATGTGTTAAAGCTGCATTCTCTCTCCTGACCACCAGGGGGCGACTCCTCTGGTTGTATAGAAGTCTATGCTTCATGTGTTAAAGCTGCATTCTCTCTCCTGACCATCAGGGGCAACTCCTCTGGTTGTATAGAAGTCTTCATGTGTTAAAGCTGCATTCTCTCTACTGACCACCAGGGGGCGACTCCTCTGGTTGTATAGAAGTATATGCTTCATGTGTTAAAGCTGCATTCTCTCTCCTGACCACCAGGGGGCGACTCCTCTGGTTGTATAGAAGTCTATGCTTCATGTGTTAAAGCTGCATTCTCTCTCCTGACCACCAGGGGGCGACTCCTCTGGTTGTATAGAAGTCTATGCTTCATGGGTTAAAGCTGCATTTTCTCTCCTGACCACCAGGGGACAACTCCTCTGGTTGTATAGAAGTCTATGCTTCATGTGTTAAAGCTGCATTCTCTCTCCTGACCACCAGGGGGCGACTCCTCTGGTTGTATAGAAGTCTATTCTTCATGTGTTAAAGCTGCATTCTCTCTCCTGACCACCAGGGGGCGACTCCTCTGGTTGTATAGAAGTCTATGCTTCATGTGTTAAAGCTGCATTCTCTCTCCTGACCACCAGGGGGCGACTCCTCTGGTTGTATAGAAGTCTATATAAAGTGACTTCTCTCTTGACTTATTCCCTCAGTAAACATTTTTTCCTCAGAGGAAGACGATGCATTACCCTCCACGGTATCTTTGATCTTCTGTTAGTGGTTGTTGACATGTTGTCATCTTCTTCTTCCTCCTCTTCTTCCTCTGATGGGACAATAATCAAGTTATAAATATGGCTTATGATTCAATCAAACATATACTAATATATATTTTAAGTGGTGAATCCATTACCTTCGTCCTCATCGTCCATTTGGTTCTTGGCCTCTCTGGAGTAGAACGCTCTCCTCAGAGTTTTCCTCTCTAGTGTGGTTTGACTGTCCTGCTGTACGTCCTTCATATAGAGACACCAGAGAAACGGGATTGTAAAAAAACTAAATATTACAAAAAAGTAATGTAGGTATGCACTGCCGTTCTGTATGAGGGATATGTTGGTGTATTTATTTTAGTATTTTTATTTATATATTATTTATTCATGTATGATTTATTTTATTTATTTATTTATTTTTATTACAATTATTTTTAATTTATTTATGTATTATTTATTATTATTTAATTTACTTTATTCATAATTATATATTTTTTCTTCCCTTCAATTTCAGTGACATTTTTCACTGTTAATTTGTTATTGAATCCAATGCCTATGTTGAAAATAAAATAATAAAACCCTAAAGAAATGTATGAATGTGGACATCAGTAGCGTCTCTAGAGGTGGAGTCCTGGACCTTCTCCAGGCCGTGGTCCTGCCGGTTCATCAGCGTCTTCCAGTGATCGTAGAGCTCGATGTCATGAGTCTGGATGTCCTTCAGGGTTCCCTCTCTCAGCACAGAGCCGTCCTTCATCGCTATAATCTAAACCAACACACACCAAAACAGGAAGTTGAGGCTTGAAACTCCTGCACATGTTATAGTATATTATAATAGGTATATATTGTGTATTTGGGTGTTCTGACCCAGTCTGCATGTATGAGGTACTGCAGTTTATGGGTCACCAGGACTACGGTCCGTTTATCATCCTGCAGGAACTTGAGGATTCCCTCCTGCATCAGGTGATCACTCAGGTGGATGTCCAGCGCCGAGAAGGGATCGTCCTGACAGAAGAAGAGCCACAATATGTGTGTTATACTTCACAATAAAAGTCCATTATGTTTAGTTCTTACTCTTCCTCCCGGTAGTATTAGTAGGCTTTTATCTTTGCTAACAAAGCTCTACTGTTTCAGTGAAAAACAAATCTTCCTGTAAATCCTTCACAATAAAAGTCCCCCATTGTGTTCGGTTCTTACTCTTTCTCCCGCCAATATTAGTAAATATTATTCAAAGAAGAAAAGCTGCTAACAAAGCTCTACTAATTCAGAAATAAATACATTTTCCTATAAATCCTTCACAATAAAGGTCCAACCATTTTTTGTGGTTCTTACTCTTCATCCCTGTAGTATTAGTAAACATTAACTAAAAGAAGAAAAGCTGCTAACAAAGCTCTACTAATTCAGTGATACACACATTTTCCTCCACATTAAGGGTTATTTTGTTGTCTAAAAGCTTTTATTTTGAAGCAGCAAAAGGTTTTCTCTCAGTTCCCTTCATCGTGTGACGCTGACGTGACTCATGCGCACGTCTTTCTCGCCGGGCGGGTTCGCGCTATAGAGTGTTTATCATTGTGATAATTTGATGTATTTTATAACGATGCATAATTCAATCCCGAGATCAGATATGAGAACAATGTTAATGAAAGAAAACATCCCCTCCTCCTTTGTAGTTCCTCACATGAGCACTGCAGACGTCACGAGACCAAAGAATGACACTCGTGCCTTTTAGTGAGCTCGGTCGCCAATTAAAGGCCGAGGTGGCAACGAGGAAACGGCTCGGGAAGACAAACACATGACGCCAGTCGTAAAGAAATGTGGGCCGAGGACGGGAAGGGTGTCGCTTTCTGCTGGACGTTAATCTAATTCAGCTGTAACACAGAAACTATTTCCTGTCTTCAAGTCCTTTTTCTCCTTTTTTGTGAAAGAGAAAGCAGCGAGCGGCTTCGACGACGTCATTGTTCGGAGGTTTTGCTCACCAGGAAGACGATGTTGGTGTTCTGGTAGAGAGCTCTGGCCACGCAGATCCTCTGTCTCTGGCCTCCACTCAGGTTGATGCCCTGGAGCACGAGCACAGAAACAATATCAGTACGCCACCAAAACTACGGCCAGTAGTCCCAACCTTCATTCACAGATACGTCTCAGGCTTTTATTGTGAAAGGTAAGAACGGAAGGCGTGGCTCTGGTCTGCGCTGCACTTTGTCGAGTTTGAAAAGAGTAATAAAGTTTTCTTGGTTTGTGTTGTTGTCTCATTGATGCCTCGCAGTGTGAAACGATCAGAATAAAAAATTAAATAAAAAAATTGTCCTTGCTCGTTTTTTTTAAATTGTGAAGCATCTTATTAAACCTGATGATATATATTATGATATATATATTTATTTTATGAAAACGTGTCCCGACCCTCTCTCCGATCTCGGTTTGGTCTCCGAAGGGCAGCAGGTCGATGTCCGGCTGCAGAGAGCAGGCGTCGATCACGGCCTTGTACCTGGAAGACATGGAGACAGGTGAGAAGCTGTCTTCCTGCTTCATGTAGGTCTGAAACACATGATGCTGAAACATATGATCCTGAAACACATGATCCTGAAACATATGATCCTGAAACATATGATTCTGAAAAATATGATCCTGAAACATATGATCCTGAAACATGATTCTGAAACATATGATCCTGAAACATATGATCCTGAAACATATGATCCTGAAACATATGATCCTGAAACATATGATCCTGAAACATATGATCCTGAAACATATGATCCTGAAACATATGATCCTGAAACATATGATCCTGAAACATGATTCTGAAACATATGATCCTGAAACACATGATCCTGAAACATATGATCCTGAAACATGATTCTGAAACACATGATGCTGAAACATATTATCCTGAAACATATGATCCTGAAACACATGATCCTGAAACATATGATCCTGAAACATATGATCCTGAAACATATGATCCTGAAACACATGATGCTGAAACACATGATGCTGAAACATATTATCCTGAAACATATGATCCTGAAACACATGATCCTGAAACATATGATCCTGAAACATATGATCCTGAAACACATGATGCTGAAACATATGATGCTGAAACACATGATCCTGAAACATATGATCCTGAAACATATGATCCTGAAACATATGATTCTGAAAAATATGATCCTGAAACATATGATCCTGAAACATGATTCTGAAACATATGATCCTGAAACATATGATCCTGAAACATATGATCCTGAAACATGATTCTGAAACATATGATCCTGAAACACATGATCCTGAAACATATGATCCTGAAACATGATCCTGAAACATATGATCCTGAAACATATGATCCTGAAACATATGATCCTGAAACATATGATCCTGAAACATGATTCTGAAACATATGATCCTGAAACACATGATCCTGAAACATATGATCCTGAAACATGATTCTGAAACATATGATCCTGAAACACATGATGCTGAAACATATTATCCTGAAACATATGATCCTGAAACACATGATCCTGAAACATATGATCCTGAAACATATGATCCTGAAACATATGATCCTGAAACATGATCCTGAAACATATGATCCTGAAACATGATCCTGAAACATATGATCCTGAAACATATGATCCTGAAACATATGATCCTGAAACACATGATCCTGAAACATGATCTGAAACATGATCCTGAAACATGATCTGAAACATGATCCTGAAACACATGATCCTGAAACACATGATCCTGAAACACATGATCCTGAAACACATGATCCTGAAACACATGATCCTGAAACATGATCTGAAACATATGATTCTGAAACATATGATCCTGAAACACATGATCCTGAAACATGATTCTGAAACATATGATTCTATAATATTTAAGAGATAATATACACCTCTGTTTGTTGAAGGAGCTGCCGAATGTGATGTTTTCCTCCACGGTGGCGTTGAGCAGCCAGGACTTCTGGGTAGCGTAGGCCACAGAGTATCTGTTCTTGCTGGTGCATCATGGGAAATGGAGGCAAACAGAGAAATGAGTACAAGTCCTGTCTTCATAAAGCTTTAGAGAGCAGGAGTACTGACCGACACGTTGACTTTTAAGGATTACATTTATATATTCATATAATTATTGTTTCATTTTAGGCAAAAGAAGGAATCGATTGGTGTCACTTTTTATTTGTTAATAACTGAGCTAATAGATTTTTATTTTTTTATTTCTTTTCTCGCAATTTATAATCTCAGAGAATTCGAGATTATAAAACGTTTTATCAAGTCAATTTACAATTTTGATTTCAGAGATTTTATCAGAGTTTTTCTAATTATCATAATTTCATACCTACATTACATGTTTAACACAAATAAATATGAAGGATGTATTGTTGGTCTACCAGAAAATTAATTTATCAAATAAATGTTGAATAAAATACCAATATTAGACTGAGATATGAAGACACTTTAATTTAATAATACTTTGACTTTAAAGTAAATAAGACGTGAAGAATAACAATAATCACATTCATGTTATTATACCTGCATTATTGTTATTGTTATGTTTTATTGTGCTGCGTCTGTTTGCTCAAACCTTTCCGTCTACTTCATAGATGTTTCATGTCAGTACTCCGGTTCTAACCAGCTTTATAAATGCGACACCCAAACATAAAATAAATAAAAATAAAAAGAGGATTATATCAAAGGCCACCACACGAGGAATACTCAGTCAGAAATTATCAAAATGATGCATCATGGGACGGGTTAATGAGGAGCTGCAAAGAAATCAACAACACCAGCTGGAGCGACACAAACATAAATAAACAACATCAACAAGAGGAAACAACACAACAACGACAACTGCAGCGCTTTGCTGGGAGTCTGATCCAGTTTATAGATCTGCTCTCTGAAAGAGTTCTCATGTCCTTAATTTTTTATTATAATAGATTTTATATAAAATACCTGCATGTATATATTTCCCTCTTTATATATATATATATATATATATATACAAATGTTATTAGCATGTTTGTTTGTTTGAGTTAGAAAACGGACTCCCAGCATTAAAAGCACAAACCACACCGGGATCAGAGGACGGGAAACAACAACAACAACAACAATCATCTGAGTGGGAGAAGACGAGCGATGAGCAGATGCTGTCGTACACACACACACACACACACACACACACACACACACACACACACACAATGAAGGAAATATTAAAAAGCTTTTTTTAATGATTTAGCCACCATGATAGTGATAATGATGATAATAATAATTATTAATTGTTACATCTTTATGAAGTTAATTATTTTACTTTCCTCTTCTCTTAAAATATAGATTATTTGAATTGTTAAAATGTTTGTTTTTAAAGCATTTTGTGTATGAAATATGTATAAACAGTTTATTATATTATCATATTGCATTAACATTATTATTATATTTTTATAATAGCAATAATAATAATCGCAATAAATATAAATAATAATTAAACCTTAAAATAATAATTAATAAATAAATAAAATAATGTGTGTGTCCACGAACAACAGCCTGAATGCTGAAAGACTGACGGGTTAAACCAGGCGACAGCAAGGAGGAGGCGAGGGGTCAAGGGTCAAGGGGTCAAGGGGTCAAGGGGTCAAGGGGTCACTTCAGGTCTGAAGCAGGAGGCGGCAGACGGGAGGAAGAGCGTCTACCTCCTGATGTCTTCCTCAGTTTCCTCTTTCTCAGACCAACTGTCAAAGTCACGGCACTGCGTTAGAACCAGGTCCCCACAAAGTGAGGCTTATGGGTATGAGGGGATATGAGATGGGAGGGATGGTTAGGGGGAGGGAGGGAGGGAGAGAGAGAGAGAGAGAGAGAGAGAGAGAGAGAGAGAGAGAGAGAGAGAGAGAGAGAGAGAGAGAGAGGGGAGAGAGAGAGAGGGAGAGAGAGGAGAGAGGAAGAGAGAGAAGGAGAGAGGGAGAGAAGGAGAGACAGGGAGAGAGAAGGAGAGAGGGAGAGAAGGAGAGAGAGAGGGAGAGAGAGGAAGGGAGTGAGAAGGAGAGAGGAAGAGAGAGAAGGAGAGAGGGAGAGAGAGACAGAGAGACATCAGAGGACTTATTGTCTGTTGAAAGGGAAACATGGAAACATGGAAGGAGGGAAAGAAGGAAAGAGGGAGGAAGACGGACGTAAAGATGGAAGACGTGTTTTCATGCCAAACCCAGATGATGAAGCTGATTCCCTGCTAACTGCTAATCAGATTACAAGTGCTGCTGCTTCTTCATACTCATGAGGTGACTTCAGTCCCGGGTTACAGGGTTCACTGTCTTCAGAAGGCCTCGTCACGTGACCTCTGACCTGCAGAGCGCCATCAACAACATGGTGGATGCTGCCTTCACTGACCGGCTCACGACTCAGTAAAACTCTGGCCGTGTTCGGGACTATTTAAACCCGAGATGACGCCCCGTTAATGACACGGAATGGATGAAGGGTTCGGTCTGTGTGATGATGATGATTGAGGGAGGCGGGGCCAGAGAGAAAGTACCTGATGTTCCCCTCGTGGGCCGTCTCATAATCGGGCAGCCTGATATGGCAAGAAGGCAAAGAGAGAGAGAAACCACACACACATATATAAATATATATATACATATACATATATATATTTATGTGTGCAGTCGACATGAGCAGAGGCCCAGATGGCCAACACACACACACACACACACACACACACACACCTCAAAGGTTAGTGTGCAGCCCTGGAAAGTAAACACGGATAAAGAAGAGACGTCTGATACACATTCAGACTTCCTGGAAGAAAGAAATGAAACTGGAATTCCAGAGAGAAAGAAATATCGGAAGCAAAACGTCTTCAGCTAGTTCCTACGGTGCCCGTTATTTATGACCAAAAATAGGATCATATTTTTAAAGTTTTGGCAGGTGTTTTTCTTTGGGTTGGTAACCTGTTTGTTGTTGTAATACTCGTTCTGGCCACCAGGAGCAGAAGTGCACCTGGTGGCCAGAAGGAGTATTACAACACCGCTGTTTTAAACGGGAAATGTAAGGTTTTCCAACCTGATTCATGGATGAAAAAGACTTAAGTTAAACGTGAAAACTAGAAATACTGCCTCACCCAAATGTCCAAACGGCATCGCATCAACGTTTTACCGCATTAGACATCCGTGCAAAATTATACTAATTAGCATATCCATCTGAAACAATACTTTTAGAATATTGTTGTATCATCTGCTGCAATGAAAACAATTCTGTAAAGATAACATATAATCCAACACAGCTGTTAGACAGAAGCCACATTTACATGAGAACGTCAAAAAAAAACAAAAAAAAAACATAATACTTCCAGTCAGGACTTTGGTGTTTAGAAGGGTAAGTTCCCCCAAAGTCCCTGAAGAGAGCTCAGCTAGGAACTCTAATCCTGAGCAGAGCATCGGTGGGATTTCTTACTTGCTCCAGAAGACTCTTCCGTCGATGGCCTGCATCTCGCCGAGCATCGCCAGCAGCAGGGAGGATTTCCCACAACCCACCTGGCCCACGATCATGGTCAGCTGACCTGAACAGATAGAAGAGGGTGATGTCGTTGGTGTCGTCCTCCTTATAATATAATGTGCATTGGGTTGCAGATATCTAACCCATGCAGCAGATTACAATTTTACAACATTCTTTTGTTAAATATAATTTCAGTTCATACTAAATTCTTGAAATTTTTAAAACTATTGTATGCACGCTTGCAAAAATGCACATTGGGGCCGTGATAAATATTATTTATTTTATCTAAAAGGGGGGTCACGGGTCAGAAAAGGTTGAGAATCTCTCTCCACAACAACGCTGATGAGTCTCTCTGATAAAATATTAAAGTTTGAGGTTTCACATACATGCACAAACCGATTCCTGAAAACACACACACACACACACACACACACACACACACACACGCACACACAAAACTCCTTGTAATTCAATCCCTCCATTGGCTTCACTCATTCCTCGTCTCCTTAATTTAACCGTCAGCTCTGCAGCTCGAACACACTCTAAAATAGTCCCTTGAAGACGTAAGAAAGTCTCACAAATTAAATAACAAGTTTGTCTTAGTAGTAGCATGACACCCCCCAGGGGAAGATGCAAGGGCGACTGTGGCTCAGTGGTTAGCAAGTCAGTCTTTCAATCAGAGGGTCGGTGGTTCAAACCCCACCTCAGCCAGTCCATGTCGTTGTGTCCTTGAGCAAGACACTTAACCCTCATTGCTCACCGTTGCTGTGTCTACGGTCTACTGTATATCATGTAAGTCTCTTTGGATAAAAGCGTCAGCTAAATTGTAATGTAAAAGTGTGTGTGTGTGATATCTGACACGGACCATCTGTTGGCGTTCCCTTCTACGTGGCCTCCTGAGACTTGGTATTTTCATGGCATCTCTGCAGCACTACCGTCACTCTCTCTCTCAGCAGGTCTGCGCTCTCATGTTAACAGCGTTCTTACTTCTAGTGATCAAACCAGCGGAAAACATGGCCGCTCAAATTCGTCATACCGGAGGTCCTCGACAGCTTCTTGTGCTCCTAAAGTTACGTAGAAACACGAGACTTTGTGGCCTCTTTGAGTTTAGATCCAGACAGAATTAGCATCATAGGGTCAAACGCTAACATTAACACTTTGGCTATAAACTGTAAACCTGCAAGTAACCAGGTGTGTTTATTTGATTGACTCTATTGGTTAAAGACAGACTTTGTGAGAATGACCAACATGTTTAGGCTAAAGTAGTCTTGACTGCAAATTCTTCATTCTGCATTCTCGCTAATGGCCAGCAGGGGGCGACTCCTCTTGTAAACAAGCAGATTGTTTCACGAGTAGTTTTAGAGCTCAGTCAACGATACGTTTCCGCCTCTTTTGGCCCTCCACACAGACGGCTTCAACCAAAACCTGTTTGAACCCGATTTGTCAAAACCACACTAACGGAAATGCCCAAATCTTGTTCCGGCAGATTCCGCACAACAGTCCGATATCTGGTTTGTCTCACCTGTGGGGATCCGGATGTTGATGTCTGACAGTGTGGACAGGTTGCTTCCCCAGGTGAAGCATCCATTGCTCACCTGCACAAAAATGGAAAGAAATTCAATTCAAGATTTAACTGAGGAAAGATCCGATGCAACACGTGACTACTTCCTGTTTCCTGGCCACGTGTCGAGCCCCCAGAGTAAAAACGACCCCATTGTGTGTCCTGACCCGGAGTTTAAGAAAGCCTGACTTTGAGTTTGTTGGTGTAAAAGCTGCCGACAGCACAATGAACTGAAGGCCACAAGGAGCTCATGGCAGACGTCATCCTGACACAGTCACCAGCTTCTGGAGAGTTCATTTCAAAGTACGCTGGGAAATAAAAGGCTATCACACAAGAGGGACAGTTATTTCTGAACTCACTCTGTTTATATATGATGAATAATGGCACATTAATAACATGTCATTACTTTCAAACTGCACAGTAAACAACTCTCTAGATTTAGAAATCCCTTAAATGTCAAAATCAGCAACAACCTTTGATTCTCTTCACAGTTTTCCTCATTTAAAAGATGAACTCTTTGAATCTGCATGGCCCCAGAATCCCCAGAATTCCTCTCCAGCTCATGGTTGTTGTTTTGAAAGCTGGCTATTAAACCCGTGTCCCGGTTCACAGCCGTCAGCTCAGCAGCACGATTGTCAACTGAAAGTAAAGTAAACTTCTACGCCGATGACGCTCTAATCTATATTTCCATCTGCCGCATTGAGACACTAGCGGATGTGAAGCAAACACCAGCGTAACATTAAGGTGGGCCTGTCCTTGCTGTTGCTATATTAAAATAAGTATTTATGTGATAAACAGTAAGTGATGGAAGGAGTTGGGATCCTTGTCCAGCGGCAGAGCAACAGGGACCAGGACTTGGTATCTAATCCCTGTTCGGTGATCTATCACCCGGCTTCCTGCTGGGGCTTTGTTTACATTCCTCCCATCCTTTGCATTTATTTGTTTATTTTATGTTTATTTTATCTGACAACCCCCCCAGTTTCCCCTCCTCTGCTCCTTTCTCCCCACGACACGGATCCCAAAAAGGCATGAAAATATCTCTGTAAGCAAACACTCGATAGGAACTCATATTTCAGTTTGTTTTAGTGGTTCAGACGTTGGGGGTGACATTAAAATCTGCATCGCATCGGATATTTCAAGTATCTGTTGCCGGCATCAGACTTAAATCATCGGATAAACAAACATGTCGCAGCCGCGGAGAGAAAACAGGGAAGTTTGTCAACGAAGAAAAAGGAAAAGAAATTAGACGGGAGGGAAAGAGAGATGCTGTAGAATGGGGAGTGAACTATGGGAAAAATGTGTCATAAATATGGGGTCACGTGTGAGGTCACTGCTGTATTAGTTTAAAGAAAGATCATTTATAATAAAATGTACGAATCTGCAGGATATGGTCCTGAACAGTTGTGTTGTGATTGTGTGCTCTGTTGTTATTGTAAAGCTCTTTTATGATGATTTCAAAATGTTTGTAAAGAACTATAGAAATCAAATGCATTATTAGTGTTATTATTATTAAAAACTGATATCAGTCCCACATAAATAACTGCAATATAAAAAACAAGCCTCGTCCATTTATCACGTGGAAAATACATAAACATACATTTTTAGACTTATATTCCTACAATAAAAGTGGAACGACTGAACAATGATGCATCAGTTTCCCCTTTTTGAATGACGGGTTTAGACTGCTGCCCCCTGCTGGCATGGAGGGTTATTTCCTCTCAAACGGGCCCAGAACGTACAAGCTCGTCGGCTGATGGCTGAAGTCTCTCGCGGTGCGTTCAAGTGCCAACATTTTGGCCACGACACAGCAGCATAAGACGACGCGGGTTCTTTTGAAGGAGGTTTGGTGTGTCTGGGCCTCAGACAGGAAGTGAGGCAAATGTGGGATATTGGACTAACTGGTAATACAAATTAAATTGCAGCTTATTCAATTATGATATTATATAATTTTGCCCATGTAAGTCATAGCATAAAAAACGTGAATTCATTATTATTTAGATTAACATTTCTCTGTGTGTCTCTTTCTCACTCTCACACTCTCTCTCACCCCCTCCCTCTCTCACTCCTCTTCCCCCCCCACAGGGATGAGACAGGAAGAGCGGCCTTCCCAGAGAGGCTGAGAAAATGCTGGACCCCTTCAAGGCCCTTTAAGGGGCAACGGGTTCTCGTGTGAATCCTACACTTCCTGGGAGCACACACACACACACACACACACACACACACACACACACACACACACACACACACACACACACACACACACACACACACACACACACACACACACACACACACACCAATGACCCATGCATGTACAAACAGAGGAGATATGAAACAGCTGCTGATGTCTCTGCATGAGCCGCGTGACGCAGGAGCTGCTTTAGTAATAAATGTGTTTGTGAGATCAACGCTGCTTCATACATCTTATTAAATTATATTAATAAAGTGTGTTTGTCAGTGTTAACGGCAGGTGAACATGACTGTGTATCGACTGCTGCCTTTTAATTA
This sequence comes from Cottus gobio, assembly GCA_023566465.1. Lineage (NCBI taxonomy): Eukaryota > Metazoa > Chordata > Actinopteri > Perciformes > Cottidae > Cottus > Cottus gobio. Next base: position 17,484,818 of record CM042236.1, read on the forward strand.
TGATTTAATTAATGCCATCTAAAAGGTAATTATCTTTATAATAAAGGTGCAGACTTTATTATGTCTCGGTTCCTTATTTTTCCTTTTTTACTGTCGCAAAAAAATTGGCAGCAAACATTTCTTAAAGCATTTAAAATAGATATTGAGGGAAAATTGGATTTGAAATGTAATAAATGGTGTTTTCTCCCCTTTCTTAGCTTTCTATTCTGTGACATTGTTTCTGTAAACTACACTGCACTCGAGCATAAAATCTTGATGAAAACAAAATCTGATATATCAGTTACCAAATAACTTTGTATTAATCTCCTCTCTATCTCCATTTCCCTCACCCCTCCTCCCTCCCTCACTGTCTTTCCCGGCCTCCTCAGACTTCCTCCGTGCGGAGCGGCAGCACTTTGGGAAGCCGAGTTCATCGCTGGGTAACGTTATCGTTCCCAACACGTGACCTTTGACCCTGACCTTCACGGCCACATCCTCCGTCTCCGAGGGTCTCAGCGGCCGCCTGGTCGGCTGCTCGTAGTTGTCCATCTGGTAGCGCATCGGCTGCTTCCTGTTGATGGCTTTGGTCTTGGAAAGAGAGAGAGATGGAAGTTAGAGCCAGTTCACCAACAAACTGGGTTCCTCTGTAACGGCTTCATAAAAGTAACTTAATGCAGCGTTCACACCAAGTAGAAGTAATAAAATAATATAAAATAAGATAAATAACAACCAGACCCCGTTAAATAATACATTCAAAGAATGAAATCCATTATAAATATTGTTCTGCTTCACAATCCCATTTGAAAACTATTAAAACCATTAAGGCGCTCCAGAGCTGCGTGAGTCACTCGGCGTTAATCCCTCTGCAGCATAACGTGGTCATGTGACCTCAGGCGGCGGAAACCTCAGACGGGAACAGATTAAAGTCTGGGTGTCCGACAGAAGACTCTTTAATCCACGTTAGCTCGTCTCTCAGCTCCTCCAGGACTTCACCTTCACCTTCGTTTTGACCCAACATTTGCCTCCGTCATGGTTTCTGCAGACTTCAGCGGCGTCTGTTCACGTCACCGAGAGACGGAATAAATCCGGCGAGCTATTCCGGAAGTGTGATTTCATCAACACTCACCCCGCCCAGGTTCTTTTTTCCTGCTTCCATGGAAACTGACATGTCTCCATTCCTCCAGCTGTCGTCTCCGATTTCGTCGCTCTGCAGAAACTCGCCGAGCTTCTGGACGCTGTGTGACACACACACACACACACACACACACACACACACACACACACACACACACACATTAATATGTGTGATTGTGATGATACCAGTAATCTCTCGGGAGTTTAGAGTTTCTCTTGCTGCTGTCAGATTCCTCCGTGGTCCTTTACTTAGATCCATGAACTGCATCCAGTGCGTCTTCCTGGTTCAGTCAAGTCCACGTCCCGGAGCGGCCATTGCAAGTCCCCGGTAACCGGCAGTCTTATGACAATAGCGTCGCCCACCGTCACTCACCTGACCAGCGCCTTGACGGCGAAGCGGACCACCGTGGAGAGCAGGAAGAGAGGCGTGACCAGGATGTGGAACAAGGCCAGAGCGGCGAAGGCCTCGGAGGGGGTGGGGCCGGATTCATGCAGGAAGTGATGCGTCACAAACGTCTGCAAGACAAGACGTTGGGTTCAGTAACCCTCTCCGATATCGATAGATCACATCCCGGTTGAAGAAAGCCGATCAAACGTGCGGTCAGAAGACGTCTTACCGCGAGCACGGCGGCGATGGGGATGGCGGCATTCATGAAGACTGACGGGAGAGAAACGGGTGTCAGTCAACCTGCGAGCTCAAATATGAAATATAGTTCATCAGCGATGTCGATATGTATTCATGTGATGCAACGAGTCAGCAGGGGCTCATGTGAGTGGGTCACCAATTTTTTTTTTAACAAATTCTGCTGTTAAATTTGTGTTGTATTATTTGTAGTATTATTATAATATTTGCTATTATTATAGGTTATTATTATTAAATGTTATTATTATTATTAGTCATATTTTTATTATTATTATATAAAAATTACATTTAAATGTGTGATTCAATCCATGCAAATCATAATAAGTTGCTGTATAAATGTAATAGTTCAACGTTTTTGTGAGAAAATGAAATGAAAACATTTCATCCACACGACACGTCGTCCGGAGGTGAAAGCGGCATCGAGCCTTTGCATTAGCATTAGACGCGTTCGATGCCGGCATCGAACGCGTCTAATCTACTTTCTGCAAACAGCCATCGATGCAAACGACACAACTGAAACTCGGGTTCTGGTTTCCCTCTCACTGGACATGGAGGTGAAGAAGGCGAAGGTCTTGAGGCTGGTGAGCTCTTTGCCTCTGGTGTCCTCCACGCTGTCGCAGAAGATGTTCTCCCAGGCGTACAGCTTCAGCAGCTTGATGCCCTTCAGGATCTCCGTGGTCTTCTTCAGACGCTCCGTGGAGTGCTCCTTGAACGGGACGGCAAAGACGATCGCAGTCATTCCCTGTCGCGGACGACGGACTGACATTTTGAATACGATCTTCTGCTTACCAGTGAGCTTTTCTGCGTGTTGGCCAGCTTTGTGGCGATGAGGTACTGGACCGGCGCCAGCAGGACGATGACGGACGCCCCGACCAAAGCACTCCAGCCCAGCAGGTAGTAGAGCAGGATCACCCCCATCACGATCTGCAGGGACAGAGCGGAGAAGTCTTCAGCCCGAACGTCACGGCGGGGGGTTCAAAATACGGCCGAGGACGTGGAAGGAGGAACCCCACCTGGACGGGCATGGCCCACAGGTTGGGGCAGAGGAAGAGGAACCACATCAGCTGGTTGGTCTCGATGGCGACCAGGTTGTTGATCTGGCCCAGCGTCATCTCCCCCATGGACATGTTGGAGGTGGACAGACGCAGCATCTTGTTGTAGATCATCGCCTAGTGGAAGAAAGGTGAACATGCACCATGAGGGTGAAAGGTTCGGTGCAACGAGGTACTTCTACACAGTCGGGGTATTAGTACAGTAGATGTACTGCTGTGGACGTGTTCTACACCTAAAAGAGTCAGTATTAGTTTCACCTCTTTACCTTGATGGCAGAGAGAACTTCTGACTGGGAATGGAAGACACCAGACTCCATTGACAAAAACAGTAATTTTATATCACAGAACACAGGAGTTGCTGGTCCTCCGCTGCCTCCATTGGTTGGTTAGTTAGAGTTATTGTGTGGCGTTGGTGAAGCCGAATGAACCCTTAAACACCCCGAAGTAACACTAACTAACCAACCACTGGAGGCAGCGGTGGACCAGATACTCCTGTGTTCTGGGAGGTAAAATCACTGTTTTTGTCAATGGAGTCTGGTGTCTTTGAAGCGAACGGCTTCAGTTCCTCTGACAGCAACGCAAAGAGGTGAACATGTTCACTTGAACTGACACTGATTATTTTAGGTGTTTCTCCAAAGCTCCTCAGTATCACTGTAGTAATACACCGACTATGGAGAAGTACCTCGTACAACCACAGATTACTATTGTCCCTTTAAGATGTTACACTGTTTTATTACACAATGTACTACAACTTCTGTAATAATGAGGACAAACATGAAAGGAAATGACTCCCTCCTGTTAGATACCATTCTGGGTTATGCTGTTGTAGCAGATGCCATCATATTACTCTTAAGGTACGATACTTTGCTTGAGACGATACTGCACTTAGTGCTTTTAGTTTAAGTACACCGGGCGTGTACTGCTTGCCTTGTATTACTACGGTCAACTGCTCCTGTATAGTTTATATTCTTATACTCTCTGCTTATCCGTACTTGTCAATAAAAGCGTGTCTTATTATTTATTATAAAGCGTACCGGACCACAACGCGCCCCAACTCACCAGCAGGGCTCCCCGCAGGTTGATGCCGGTTTCTATGGTCACGTAGTACGAGGCCTGCAGGAAGGTCCTCTGCAGGACCAGAGCCAGGAAGAGCAGCACGGCCAGGACCGAGGTGTCCTGCAGCAGCGCGGTGGACGACACGAAGTGCACGCCGAAATGCTGCTCCTGCAACGAGCACACACACGGGACACGGGAAGGTCATGTCTGCACGCAGGTGGAAACACGCCAGAGAGAACCAGCTGATTGGATGTTCCTCGGCTGGCGAGTAGCATCCAATCAGACGAGGCTCCAGAAGCGAGTCCACCCGGAGACCTCCGAGAAAAAAATTGCCAACTTTGCAGAAGAAATAAACAATTAAAAACTGGTTTTAAATTGTATCGAGACATAAAGTTCAATCAGTTTTATGGAAATATTGGATGATTTTTGTATCAATGTGTTTGTACCATATGTTTTTATTTTTTTACATTTTGCTGTCAAATATATTATGCATATTATGATTTTAATTGTTTTCACATATTCATTGTATTTTCTCAATTTATCTTTATATATTTTTAAATTTTCTTGTATTTTATATTTCTTCTCAAATATTTATATAGTATTTTTTTATTTTTCATTCTTTCTATATTTTTATAGTATTCTTTTCATATTTTGAGTTTCTTGGAAATATTGTTCTTAAATGTATTTATTTGTATTATTTTTCTTCAACTGTATATTGATGTTTCTTGTCAGTATTTTATTTATATTTGCACACACACAGACACACACACACCAAAAAGCTCAGCCTGACGCTCAGCAGGCCTTCCCTCCGTTAAAGTGTGAGGTGAGAGGGGAATTTTCCACGCCACTCATGAATGCAGCGCTGCTCCCATTGCTCCCACTTCAACAGCCCATTCCACAGCAGCTGTATTAACAACATCAGCCAAATGACTGCTGATAGCACGTCTGCTCTGCTACCGCCTCGCTCTGCATGGCGACCTGTGGAGGCTCAGATGGATTTAAGAGGACTCGATGTCGGCGAGCAGCCGGCGACGCTTCCCTTCGCCAAATGTGCCGTCTGCACAACGAGTCTGCTTCCTGTCAGCGTCTGCTACGTCCTCTGCTGTCATGGCTGCGTGTGCCGTGTTATCGTAGGGGATAGTTATGGAATAATGTCAACATGCAGATATTCAATAAAGTGTAAACACACGTCTTTTGGTGAAGTTTTAAAGTCTTTCCCAGCTTATTTTCATTGAACGTGCAGAAGTTTGAAGTTGAACAACGGTCTCCGATTGGTCATTTTTTTGCAGATTGGAGTCAGAGTTGGCGTCAAAAGTCAGTTTGTCATCCGGCCTGAACCGGCTTACTTTACACTATTAAACTATTACATCTTAGTATTAAATGCATTTAGAAACCACACGTTTACTGTTCGTTATTCATCATTCTCTAATGTTTAATCTCTAATACCGTAAACAGGATTCTGCACGCGTGTTCTTGTACTTCTATCTTTGTTTGAGTTTTGGACTTCGACCTTTTGGACGTAATTGAAAGTGAAATATATGTTGGCTAGTCCTTCTTCAGTGCTTTAGAAGGTGTGTGTGTGTGTGTGTGTGTGTGTGTGTGTGTGTGTGTGTGTGTGTGTGAGATGACATTTCAAACTGTCGTTCTCACGTCCTGGTGGTGACATGATGAGTGCGACCCCCGCCCTCAGTGACATCACACTGGGAGTGCGTCATCCATTGGTTGGCTGGACCACCCAACATCCCTTAACAAGCAGCGGCCCTTTGTGTGTGTGTTTATGTGTGTGTGTGTGTGTGTGTGTGTGTGTGTGTGTGTGTGTGTGTGTGTGTGTGTGTGTGTGTGTGTGTGTGTGTGTGAAGTGAAGACGTCTTGACCGTTTAATAAGATGATCTTATGTCAACACTTTCAGACTCTGGTCGCGTTGGCGGCTTCAATAACTTCAGAACCAAACATTGGTTTGAACTTGCAGAGTGATTTCTCTGAAGGGAAACGAATGACGTTCCACATTGTAGTCACACTGAGGTCCATCAGCAGGACCCAGACTATGAGGGGTTGAGATCAAGTCCAGTGTCCTGAGACCAAGACTTTGAGGGGTTGAGACCAAGTCGAGACCAAGACCAATGTCCTGAGATCAAGACTTTGAGGGGTTGAGATCAAGACTTTGAGGGATTGAGATCAAGTCGAGACCAGGACCAGTGTCCTGAGACCAAGACTTTGAGGGGTTGAGACCAAGTTGAGACCCAGACCAGAGTGTATCGAGACCGGGATAAGACCAAGACATAATGACAATATAATAATATCAACATTAGATATAGCACTGCGAGTGTCTGCCATGCGATGTAACGGGTTATTAAATTCAGAGACCGGGGAGTTGAACCGTTCTCGCACACCAACTCGCCTCACTGGCTCGTACTTACGCCGGCCGCTGAGTTGGTCTCGGTCCCCTGGTACTTCACGATGCCGGAGATGCAGAGCGGCCCGACGAAGCCCAGCAGGTCGGCCAGGTAGCGGAAGGTGCTGCTGAGCAGGATGGGCCGGCCGAACGCCCGGTACATGGAGCGCCAGATCGAGGGGGATCGGTTCGGATCCTCGGGCGTCTGCGTGGAGCGAGAGGCGGTCAAATGGGTTATTACCTCCGACACCGGCAGGAAAACCGCACTGCATTACTGGTAATCATGTCCATCCGCTCACCCTCTGATCCTCGTAGGCGTCTTTGAGCCGGAGGTAGTTGGTGAGGGCCCGCATGGCGATGGGCAGCTTGCCGATCTTCTTCAGCTCGATGGGCCTCTTATGGGCTCCCATGATGAGAGGATTCATCCACCAATATGTCGCCTAAAGATATGCAGGTGAATTGGGTGCATTGTTCCTTTTTTTTTGGACTATCCTGATCGTCACCATCAATAAGTGGGCTTCGGCCTACCTTGGACAGCAGGTTGACAAACGGCTGCAGGAAGCGAACCCCCAAATCCTGCAAATCTTCTGGTGGTTTCACCTTTTGGGGGTTGGCAAAGAACACGTATTTCTACGGGAAGAGAAAGGGACAAAATGAATACAAGCAAGAAAAGAAAAATATGTCTATCATATTTGGGGGAAAGTTAAATACAAAAACGTCCTGCGTTAAACACATCTAGGGTTATGTATTCACTGATGCTGGACGGCTTGTGGTTACTCGCCCTGACTCTTATGACGTTGATCTCCACGGCCATCAGCAGTCCGTACAGCAACACCAGCAGGGCTGTGATGCAGAACCTCAGGTGCTGAGGTCCAACGTTGAACTCCGCAAACTTCCACAGCTTGATGGACTTCGTGATGAAGGCCTTCACCCAGTAGACGAACAGGACTGTGCGGGAATAGAAACGTGGCGTCATGTTGGTGGACGGTTCCGTTGCTTTCTTTGCAACCCTGTCGGTGGTCGAGTTGCATTGTGGGTAACGTATATGAAAGGTATTTGGAATTGAAAGCCGATATCACTGCGTCTCCATCAAGAGTCCAACAATGATATTTGGGTGCAATCCTGAATCTTTGGATTCTTGGGACTGGTTTCTACGGGATAATTAGAAAAAAAGGCGATGACCCCCCAAGTGTTGAGTCTTACCAAGCAGCAGTTTGGGGAAGTTGGACGTCTCTATGTTGTGGTAGTAAACCACAGATGTCGTGGCTGCTATGAAACCCATGAAGGCTGGCATGAAGAGATGGAGGTGGTTGGTACCCATATTCCTACACAGAATACATTTAAACATATTCAAATGACCAAATCACCATTTCTCTTGTATGACAACAGACAAAAGCACAGAAAACTGTGTCTCACTTGTTGGAGACGATGCCCTCTGCGAACTCGCAGACGTGGATGAACAGCAGCGAGAAGGTGAGGATCCATCTCATGTTGTGGCCGGGAAAATGAAGCCATGTGTTGTGATGGATCTGGACCTTGGAGCTCTGACTGCCCCAACCTGACAGGTAGAGAGAGAGAGAGAGAGAGAGAGAGAGAGAGAGAGAGAGAGAGAGAGAGAGAGAGAGATTATGAATCTAAACTCAATGAAAAGGGAAACGTTAGAGAAAAGAAGACCAATGAAAGGAGATGTGGACTGTCAGACCTGCTGCAGTAGAATGAGGTTTTCTAAAGAGACCCTGGTGCCCAGAGACACTACCACTGTAGTCCACAGGGGGAACCAGAACCAACACTACCACTTTAGTCCACAGGGGGCACCAGAACCAACACTACCACTGTAGTCCACAGGGGGCACCAGAACCAACACTACCACTTTAGTCCACAGGGGGCACCAGAACCAACACTACCACTTTAGTCCACAGGGGGCACCAGAACCAACACTACCACTTTAGTCCACAGGGGGCACCAGAACCAACACTACCACTTTAGTCCACAGGGGGCACCAGAACCAACACTACCACTTTAGTCCACAGGGGGCACCAGAACCAACACTACCACTGTAGTCCACAGGGGGCACCAGAACCAACACTACCACTTTAGTCCACAGGGGGCACCAGAACCAACACTACCACTTTAGTCCACAGGGGGCACCAGAACCAACACTACCACTTTAGTCCACAAGGGGCACCAGAACCAACACTACCACTTTAGTCCACAGGGGGCACCAGAACCAACACTACCACTTTAGTCCACAGGGGGCACCAGAACCAACACTACCACTTTAGTCCACAGGGGGCACCAGAACCAACACTACCACTTTAGTCCACAGGGGGCACCAGAACCAACACTACCACTTTAGTCCACAGGGGGCACCAGAACCAACACTACCACTTTAGTCCACAGGGGGCACCAGAACCAACCATACATGAAAGCTCCTTATAGCTTTAGAACAAAGCTGATGCTTCACAAATACACTTTATGAAAGTTCATTTGTCCATTTAACGATGGGAGCTCTGAACCACAGTTTTATTAGTACTGAGTGTTTATTTTCATGAGGTTAGTTTCTGCTCTTAACTAAATTGACCACAGCCAGTTTGGAGGCTCGGGGGACAGAGGCCATAAAAAAACAGAAAGCAAGCAGCAATTAGTGAGTCCTCGGGGAACCGGCTGAAGGCTTCTGGTCAGTACTATTCCCATAAACCAGTGCACACACACACACACACACACACACACACACACACACACACACCTTCTAAAGCACTGAAGAAGGACTAGCCAACATATATTTACAACGTATATATACAAAAAGGGGCTGCACGGTGGCGTAGTGGCTAGCACTGTCGCCTCACAGCAAAAGGGCCGGGGTTCAGATCCCGGTCTGGGCGGGCCTTCTGTGTGGAGTTTGCATGTTCTCCCCGTGTCAGCGTGGGTTCTCTCCGGGTTCTCCGGCTTCCTCCCACAGTCCAAAGACATGCATGTTAGGTTAATTGGACTCTAAACTGCCCATAGGTGTGAATGTGAGTGTGAATGGTTGTCTGTCTATATGTGAGCCCTGGATAGACTGGCGACTTATCCAGGGTGTACCCTGCCTTCGCCCAATGACAGCTGGGATCGGCTCCAGCGCCCCGCGACCCTAAAGAGGATAAGCGGTTTGGATAATGGATGGATGGATATACAAAAATAAATACATAAAATAAATAAGTTAATTTATGTTTCTCTTACTTCATTAATTTCCTTCCTTCCTTCCTTCCTTTCTATATCAGTGTAATAATTGAAATTCTTATATCGAGAATCACAACCACGTCGTCTAAATTGATAAAAAACAAGCACATTCAACTAAAATTTCTCAGAAAATCTGATCAATATTGTCTTAACTCCTATTTGTGTGTTATCAGATCAAGTGTACAGCTGGTAATGTGTATCTACAGTGGGGCAAAAAAGTATTTAGTCAGCCACCAATTTTGCAAGTTCTCCCACTTAAAAAGATGAGAGAGGCCTGTAATTTTCATCATAGGTACACCTCAACTATGAGAGACAAAATGAGAAAGAAAAATCCAGAAAATCACATTGTAGGATTTTTAATGAATTAATTGGTAAATTCCTCTGTAAAATAAGTATTTGGTCACCACCTACAAACAAGATTTCTGGCTTTCACAGACCTGTAACTTCTTCTTTAAGAGGCTCCTCTGTCCTCCACTCGTTAGCTGTATTAATGGTACCTGTTTGAACTCGTTATCAGTATAAAAGACACCTGTCCACAACCTCAAACAGTCACACTCCAAACTCCACTATGGCCAAGACCAAAGAGCTGTCAAAGGACACCAGAAACAAAATTGTAGACCTGCACCAGGCTGGGAAGACTGAATCTGCAATAGGTAAGCAGCTTGGTGTGAAGAAATCAACTGTGGGAGCAATTATTAGAAAATGGAAGACATACAAGACCACTGATAATCAACCAAACCAAAATAGAACTTTTTGGTAAAAACTCAACTAGTCGTGTTTGGAGGAGAAAGAATGCTGAGTTGCATCCAAAGAACACCATACCTACTGTGAAGCATGGGGGTGGAAACATCATGCTTTGGGGCTGTTTTTCTGCAAAGGGACCAGGACGACTGATCCGTGTAAAGGAAAGAATGAATGGGGCCATGTATCGTGAGATTTTGAGTGAAAACCTCCTTCCATCAGCAAGGGCATTGAAGATGAAACGTGGCTGGGTCTTTCAGCATGACAATGATCCCAAACACACCGCCCGGGCAACGAAGGAGTGGCTTGGTAAGAAGCATTTCAAGGTCCTGGAGTGGCCTAGCCAGTCTCCAGATCTCAACCCCATAGAAAATCTTTGGAGGGAGTTGAAGGTCCGTGTTGCCCATCGACAGCCCCAAAACATCACTGCTCTAGAGGAGATCTGCATGGAGGAATGGGCCAAAATACCAGCAGCAGTGTGAAAACCTTGTGAAGACTTACAGAAAACGTTTGACCTCTGTCATTGCCAACAAAGGGTATAAAACAAAGTATTGAGATGAACTTTTGTTATTGACCAAATACTTATTTTCCACCATAATTTGCAAATAAATTCTTTAAAAATCAGACAATGTGATTTTCTGGATTTTCTTTTCTCATTTTGTCTCTCATAGTTGAGGTATACCTATGATGAAAATTACAAGCCTCTCTCATCTTTTTAAGTGGGAGAACTTGCACAATTGGTGGTTGACTAAATACTTTTTTGCCCCACTGTATGTGTTTAATCTTTATCTACTAAACAGGCTTTAGCATGTGCTTATTTCATGTGGTCGGCTTATTTATTGAATTAGCAGATAAGGTGCTGTTGCGTGATATAAATCAGTAAAGAGTGAGGATGTAACACTCATCCGACAGCCAAAGAAACAGACGTTGACGAGGAAAAAAGATCAAACAGGAAGGAAGTATATTCTGAACGACTTCCTGCGGCGGCGGGATCACTGAACTGCTCTGATTTCATCTTAAAGCTGCTTAATGTTCACGAACGTGACTTTAAATGAGAGAGAGAGAGAAAGAGAGGGAGAGAGAGAGTTATCACTAAGCGCTGCTGCTCTCAGATTATTGTGACCCCTCCTCCTCATCGTCTGTGTCCATATGGTCGTCAAGGAAAATGTCCCAGTCATAACGAGGGTTGGGGTCTGATGTCACTGTATCCAAATTTTATTAATTCATGTAATTATGCAACAATGTAGCTAATAACTATGTAGCCATGAGCTACATTGTAACTATGTAAGTCATATTCAAAGATTCAACTTGAGATCTTTTCATCAGCTTTCTGTTGGCTGAGAAGAAGAAAAACGAAAACGAGATGAGCACGAGAGACATTGAACTCCCTGGAATAACGTTTACATTCCTCAGTTTGCACAAAGGATGAGGGAAGGTTCAGGGGGCATTTCCCCAACACCTTCAACATCTGGAAGTCCAAACAATAAAGCGTAAAAATAAAATGCCCATGTACTGTTACGTCTTATTATCGCCTCCGTCTGACCCCACAAGACCTTGACCCGTCCTTCCTGAAACAAGGCGGAGTCTCGGAGTCATCTTCCGGGCAGCAGGGAACCCGGACGGCCGGCCCAGAATAACTCGGGCACGTGGACGTGGAAGGAGCTCGTTGTGGGCCAGGGGGAGGAAGAGGAAGAGGAGTGAGGCAGGAAGTAAACACTTAAGAGGCCGGGATCTCCGCCACGATCACATGGCCGTTAACGCATGTAGCGCAGAACGTAACAGCTTCCAGCATCGACAACAAAGGTACAAAACGGGGTCACGTGATCGTGCCGTGACCAATCAGAGACCGCTAAGACCCAATCAAGTAGCGAACCACGTCATCGTTGGATAAATGTAGCAGATGTGTGAAGTGTGTGTGTGTGTGTCAATCTCCATAACCTACCGATGAAGAGGATGGGGAAGGTGATGAAGAGCAGGAAGACGTGGGGAACCAGGTTGAGCGCGTCCACGAAGCAGCCATTGTTGAGCACGCCTTTGCTCACGCTGTAGGAGTTGACTGTCTGGTTGTCGCCGCAGAACGACAAGGCCATGCCACCGGCCTCGAGTCGACCTGCGCAGAAGTAAACAACGCAAAATGAAGCTAGAACGCTTCGGAAATACGCAAAAGTGTGTGAGCGGGAACTGCATTGTGTGTTGTGTAATTGTGGGTTTCGAGTCACCGGCGGCGATTTAAGTTGAACTTTGGCGTCCGGGTCAGACTTTTTCGTGGCGTATCACACATTCAAGTGGTCACACATACACACACACAAATAAACACAAATACACACACACACACACACACACACACACACACACACACGCAGGTCCAGGAGTCTATTTCAGGGCACTGCCCGGCTCAGGGTGCCTGACATGACATCAAATGATAATAATTACTTATAAAAGTGTGACATTTCTGAATGTTTTTTTTAATATCCTTTGTTTGTTGCCTTCTTCAAAACATGTATCTAAACATACATATAGCAGAAAACATTTGTGCCCATTTACAACTCAAAAACATTTTTTTCACAAATGGCTGCGAAATGCTCCAAACAAAGATGGCCGACGGCCAGGTGCAGCCGTTGGCGGCCATCTTTGTTTGGAGCGCTTCGCTGCCATTTGTGAAGACGTAACTGTTTTGGACAAACTGGGTTTGCAAATTTTTAGTGTGGTAATAAATAAATGCTGCAGAGGTGGTTTGAGATATGTATCTGGAGGTTTTTACACTTTTTTTGTCAAACTTTAAAACCATCAGCATCCACAGTCAAACTGCTGTTCTCCACAATATTTTTTTTAAAGTATAATTATATATTTTTTGACATGAATATCCCTTTAACTGTGATTTGTTGGCAAAATGAAAGTGTTCACTTTAAATCTTGCCAACAGACAATTAAATATCAAACCGCATCCGGTTAAAAATACTAAACACATCAACATCAACAACAACAACAACAACAACAACAAAAAGCTGCAGTTACGTTAAATTACGTCATTCACCGTAAATCAATGCAGCTCAATTTAAAGTCTCTTACCTGGAAGAAAAGTGATAATCCTCACTGACAACGTTTCATTCCGGATGTCTGGATTTGAAAAAAGAAATAAAAAAAGAAAGAACACAAACGGAGAAAAGAAAGAAAATACAGCGGGAGTTAAAGTGTAAAAAGTCGATTATTTTTAGCCCCGCACGGCATCAGCTGCTCCGCATGTTAGTGCTGCCGTGTCTGCCAACGCCGTCAAGTTACACACACACGCAGCTTCCGGTGAGAGCCTTCACAATAAGATATAAATATAATAAATAAACAATGTTTAATGACTAATTACATTTTGTATCACCGATTAGGAATAAAACACAATAAATATTATGGATTCAAGCACTGTTAAATATGATATTTATATATATAAAATAAACCCACTAAAGCTAAACAGTGAGCTGCAGTACAACATACGCCTCCTGTGTAAAAGAAAGTGTATTTATGTCAACTGTATGAGCCATGTAAGCAGTATACCAAATGAAATATTAAAGATATTAAAAGTGAGTTTTGACCACTCAACAAGAAAGGGATGCAGAGTTCCCTTTAAGTCATTTCCTTTTCAAGAGATCAATAATACCATTAACTAATTACCCTTTGGGAGACCTGAGGGTCAGGGTACTTTGAAATGCTTTCTGACTTGCTCACATTTTGCACATCCTGGGCAACTTCATGCATTATTTCATGTCCTTGTGTTCTCCTCATTTGGTATTTATGACATAATTTTACATTCCATTACGTAGGTTTAAATTTAGCTGTGTTTTAATACTAATGTTGTGTTTTTATTTGGTTTTACACTTATTCATCTTCAATTTACCCAATACCAATTATCTATATATTATACAATTTATTTTCTGTTTAGATTTTGCCATTTTTTGCTTTTACGTTGATGAATGAGTGCACTACAAATCAGTATCTCCTTGAGGGAATTTATTTTATTTTGAAGGTCTAACTCAAAGGTTCCGGTAGAAGTTTGCTTAACTGCACTTGTTTGGACGTTCCCTCCTCTCAGGTTACCAAACCTGAACCAGTTTAGGATGGGAGGGGTTCATTACGGCTCCTGAACAGACAACTGGTGTGCCCGTTGCTGGAGCCAGTTTATGAGCAGCAGCCAGTAGCAGCACATTATGAAGTTTCATATCATCTGCATGTCTCAAACCATGCTTCAAGGACCCTGAAGGAGAGGAAGATTGTAGCTGATCCCTCTCACCCTGGACACAAACTGTTCGTGTCCCTCCCCTCTGGCAGGAGGCTGCGGTCCATCAGGACCAAGACCTCACGCCACAAAAACAGTTTCTTCCCGTCTGCAGTCGGGCTCATCAACAGAGCCCGGGTCCCCCTAACAGAGCCCGGGTCCCCCTAACAGAGCCCGGGTCCCCCTAACAGAGCCCGGGTCCCCCACTGACTCTAATGACTCTGTCACCCCCAGACAATTCCCACCGGACACTCCCCTGCACATAGCCTTATGCTTAAATACACATGACACTTTAACATTACACTTTCACACAACACTTACACTCATGCACATTCCATGCACTTTATCTTATTTTTGGTATTTTGATATGCTACTGTTTCAATGTAAATATTCATTCATCCATTCATCCTCATTTATTGCACTGCGTTAACTGTTAAATGTGTATTGTTAAATGTTAAATGTATGCACCTTCCCGCCAGGACAAATTCCTTGTATGTGTAAACATACATGGCAATAAATGGTTCTGATTCTGATTCTAATCTGATGCTGATGGAAGTGTTCTTAAAATAATCATATTAAAATAATAATCTAGTATGTCATAATTTAGTCAATTGTAAGCATGGTATTCTAAATCATAATTATAAGATACTAAATCATAAATGTATGAGATAGTAAGTCATCATTCTGGGATAAATATGATAACAAATCATTATTATTCGATACTAAGTCCTTATTATGTGCTGCTAAGTCCTAAATATGAGATACTATGTCACAATTATGGGATGGTAAGTCATAATTATTAAATACTAACTCATAACTAAGATAATAAGATAGTAAGTAAATCAGATACTAAGTCATTATTTCTCATCATAATGACTTACAGGATCTTTATGTTTCCACCACAGTGACATTGTCTTCCAGAGTCCCGGGACGGAGGAGGATGTGTACAGATTGCCCTCTGAGGCAAACTTGTGATTTTGGGCTGTCCAAAATACATTTTATTGAATTATTTACAGCCTCAAATCTATAACCTGATTGCATGCACGCGGAGCGGTTTGCTGCTAGTTCACACACAATCTGAAGCCTTGCGGAGTGACAGGATTCACGCGCTTTGTTTGCATTAAAACTGTTGGAGAGCTCGGATGAGGGCGCACTGCAGCGGACAAAGCCTTTGATGTCGACTGTAATGACAGTTATTCATTTTAATAAGAGGAGTTCATGCACGAGCAGCAAAAAGCGGCTCGTGCACATCAGCGATGCTGCAATAAACCAAGCATGTGTCTTTCACGTATCGTGCAGAACAACCTACAATGTGATTCTTGATTCAGCCCCCCCCCCCCCCCCCGTGAGGTGACCAAACCTCCATTCAGAAATCAAATAATTTAAAGTATTTACACGTACTGACAGATATACGAATGGTAGAAGGGAAGTGTAATGTGTTTTATCAAATCAGTCAATATGTCTTATGTTCGGCATGAATAAAACACATTTAGGTGGATTTATCTATACACACTTTTCACTTTCTGAACTGCCCCGGCTGTAATCCCCCCAGCCCCCCTTCACCAAAAGTGCGCTAGTCCATAAAGAGCAGCAAATGAATCCAGCGTGAACAACACTCATATCTTTCTTTTTAGTAGATTATATGGAGGCCGACATGTAGACCTCTCTTCTATCAATCCAGACATCGTGTTGCCTTGTATTTGTAATGCATATATTAGGGTTGAGAGGCAGGCTGACTTTAAACTGCCCGACCGTCCAATGGAGTCTGGTACGTGCTATACGTCTCCCACCAGAGGGAACGCGCACGCGCCTCTGTACACTGAAGACGTCGCGTGCCACCAGGTTGATGCAGACCTCCGCTTGTGGAAGGACAGCGGGATGAAATAGGAAAGCCTTCGCCAAACACTTACCCGGCCTCTGACGCAGGTCTTTGGGGTGCACGCGCTGCGGGTCAAAGCGTCCCTTCCCCGGATCTTCATTCCCGAGCGCGCGACGTCTTAATATATTGCGCTTTACACTGAAGGCACGAGGGACAGGAAATGCATACACATGACATTTACTGTCGCCTCCGCTCAGATGGGGTATTATGGCGTTCAAGCGGCACGACACACACACACACACACACACACACACACACACACACACACACACACACACACACACACACATTTCCAGATATGATGGCTGGCTATTCTCTGCTGAAAGTCTCTTTATGCACGGCTGCAACATGGGGAAATGTAGGTCAAATTAAAGCTGAGTAAGCTTAACCGAGATGAGTCTGCAGTCAAAGGTTTTTAAGCTCTCAGTGCAAAAGGAGGTGTTTTTTTAATTTAATCTAACAACTAGTGCACCATCACTGAGAGAAAAGGTTAGCTGGGGTCTGAATTGAAGATATGTGCTTCAAAAAAGGGGGGGGGCGGGGGAGTGAATATAATGTTATTATAGTGTGGGTTTATTAGAATAAAACATACAATATGAAAGGTCTGCTGAACACAGCTGCA
Organism: Cottus gobio; assembly: GCA_023566465.1. NCBI lineage: Eukaryota > Metazoa > Chordata > Actinopteri > Perciformes > Cottidae > Cottus > Cottus gobio. Next base: position 17,501,795 of record CM042236.1, read on the forward strand.
CATGTGATGATACCATCTCTCTCCTCTTTTAGCACGGAACCAGAAGAGGGCGCTGTTTCCCTCAGCGCCTCAAGAGAAAAACCTTTGATGGAGCAGCAACAAACGTTTTTCAACGTCTTTCAAACTGTGGAATATTCCTGGAATTGCAAAAAAAGAATTCCCGTGAAAATATTTAGATCTGATTTTGTCATAATAGTATTTGAATCAAACCACACCAGGAGTCCCTGATCTTGGCAGCGCCGTCAACGATGTGAACTCTACGCATGTCTGTAATCTACCTGGTAACAGAGTAGAAGAAGAAGAAGTAGGCCTCGAGGGCGACCTTTGATGTCAGCTGGTGTCGGCCATGTTTCCATGCGTCCCGGGCCGAACACGTCATGGGAAATGTAGACGTGTGTAAAATCCTCCATAGTGATGGAAACACAACCGTGTGTGTGTGTGTGTGTGTGTTCACCACAGATAGAGTACAGTGTGAGGAGATTCCCATCCACCAGTGTTTCCCAAGAAACTGTCAAGGGAGGAAGTTGACCTCTGACCCCTAACCCTCTCTGATAACCTGCAATGTCCCTCATGGTCTAACAAATACTCCCACTCACCCTCTTCCTCTCTCAGCTGTTCAACTTTGACCTTTGACCTTCAGTGTCGACCGGAGGGAGGAAGTGCAGCACTTGTGACCCGGGGTGACACCCGGGGAGCTGGATGACGGAGGCAAGATGGAGATTACCATAGTAACGGATTAAACACACAGTTGTGAGTTCTGTTCTGATCTCGTTGACACATCGGCGACGATCAACCGCTTTATGTTTATGTGTCGTGCATCCGTTCGTGTGTGGTTGTTCTCTCCAGCGTGAGAAAGCTCTCTCCTCCTGAGGGAAGGAACGACCCACAACAGGAAGTGGGGACCGGTTCCCCCTTCTTTTTTACAGAACACACACGTGTTTGTACTTGGACCCTTGTACAGCTTGATGCAGCAGCAGCAAGGAAACGCATTCTGTCCATGAGTACATAAGCATAACAGAACGTAATAAGGTAACTTCCTTCACTGGGTGCATCCCAAGTCTCTTAATTGTCGTTTCCTCGCTCCTCGACTGAACCGGAAGTTATTCGGCGCCGCCATACGGCCGCCCCAAAGCTCTTATTTGTCCCGGAAGAGCGAGTTTGGAGGAGCGAGGATGGAGGAGTAAGGATGGAGGAGTAAGGATGGAGGAGCGAGGATGGAGGAGTAAGGATGGAGGAGTGAGGATGGAGGAGCGAGGAAGGAGGAGTAAGGATGGAGGAGCGAGGATGGAGGAGCGAGGATGGAGGAGTAAGGATGGAGGAGCGAGGATGGAGGAGTAAGGATGGAGGAGTAAGGATGGAGGAGCGAGGATGGAGGAGTAAGGATGGAGGAGTAAGGATGGAGGAGCGAGGATGGAGGAGTAAGGATGGAGGAGTGAGGATGGAGGAGCGAGGATGGAGGAGTAAGGATGGAGGAGCGAGGATGGAGGAGTAAGGATGGAGGAGTAAGGATGGAGGAGTGAGGATGGAGGAGCGAGGATGGAGGAGCGAGGATGGAGGAGTAAGGATGGAGGAGCGAGGATGGAGGAGTAAGGATGGAGGAGTAAGGATGGAGGAGCGAGGATGGAGGAGTAAGGATGGAGGAGCGAGGATGGAGGAGTAAGGATGGAGGAGCGAGGATGGAGGAGTAAGGATGGAGGAGTAAGGATGGAGGAGCGAGGATGGAGGAGTAAGGATGGAGGAGTGAGGATGGAGGAGCGAGGATGGAGGAGTAAGGATGGAGGAGCGAGGATGGATCTCAGAGGAGCCACGAGAGCAAGCTTCCAGGAAGTGTTTTAATGCTCGACACGCCCTCTCAGTGTTCATCAGTTATGTGATTGGACACGCCCTCTCAGTGTTCATCAGTTATGTGATTGGACACGCCCTCTCAGTGTTCATCAGTTATGTGATTGGACACGCCCCCTCAGTGTTCATCAGTTATGTGATTGGACACGCCCCCTCAGTGTTCAGTTACTGATCGCTGATCACAGATTTCAGTTATATATTAGATTTGTTTTCTGGTTCACCATCTGGTTAAAATATGTTCATTGTAGGTCTGAACAGCAAAAGGCCCTCAAACAACTTTCTTCACTTATAAAAATATTATTCTTTTCATGATCTGTTATTTCTCTCAATAACTTTGATTATGTATATAATAAAATCATAGAGCTGGAGAGAGGAAACACTTCCATCAGTCACGTGAGGCTGATCATTCATGAGTGTCGGGTTTGATGAGTTATATAATTCAAGTTTGGCCTGAACATTGAGTCTAAATTAATTCCAGCATAAATAAATAAGATGCATCCTGCCGGTAAAAAACAAACTGTGCATATAAGCAGGACACACAATAAATACCACACACTGTAAATCATACTCAATGCAGTTTAACAGATAACAGAGAAAACACCTCCCCTCTGACAGTGATGATAACTGTGTATTTATTAATATAAGTAGTAGTTTACCACTGTTAGATCAAATTGTTGACCTCTGAGGTGCCCTAAGACATCAATGTGTGGCAAGATTCAGGTCTTAGGGAACCTCAGAGATCAACAGTGTGACCTAACAGCTCGGAAGCTTGAGCATTTGTGACTCTGTATGTTGTCTACGGTGATCGTAGACAACATACAGAGTCCTGACCCGCCTCTATGTGGGGCAGGACTCTGCATGGTCTCTACGGTGATCGTAAATATAAAATATTTTGAGAATATTTTGAGAATATTTTGAATAAACTCTCAACGCATAACCTCGGCTGGTCTTTGTTCTTCTCCATCACGCCATGCGGTCCAGCTCCTTTTTTACTTTAGACGCCGACTATGTGCTCGGCTGGCATCACTCAAGTTTTTATGCTTTTGATGGTCTTATGTGAAGCACTTTGAACTGCCTTGTTATTGAAATGTGCAAAACAAATAAACTTGCCTCGCCTTTCCTTATCACGTTTACTTTTTTTATTTCCCCCAAAACCTTCTCACTTTGTTGTCTAAAACTGGAATTAGTCCTCACAAAGATAATGTAAAACACACACACACACACGCACACACACACACACACACACACACACACACACACACACACACACACACACACACACACACACAGAGATTAGCCATTAGTCTGTGCTGCCGTCTTTTGGGGAGTTGCTGATACTGATTTCAAACTGTTGCTGACCGGCTGCAGCAGCAAAAAAGCAATAATTCAAACATTGGAATATATAAACATAAAAACTCTCTCTATATATATATATATACATATATCATATTATGTATAATAGTAATATATCTATATCTATATATAGATATAGATATATATCTATATATCTATATATATAGATAGATAGAATATTAATCTATTATTCATATTGGATTGCAAAAAATTACGTTTTAACACTGCCGATAGTGACATGTTTTGCAGGGCTGTTGTAATATTAAAAATAATATATTAATATACAATGTCTAGGTCTAATGAGCTGGTACACGGGAGGTTTGATACAGTAACAGCAATATAACAGTAAACAGTTTCATATTTAAATGTGTGTCTTATACACCATGAACCAGTAGACTGGATTTGGAATACTTTTTGAATATTATTGGTATTATTAAATAGTCAACACAAATAAATACATATACTACATGAATTAGTATTGCAGGAGGAGGGTGAGGAAGGCCCAGCACCCGGTCCAGATGACCACGAGGTGGTCGTGGACCAGAATGATGACAGGAACCTGTCTGGGAACGGTGTCCGAGGAAGGGTTGCTGAACATGTAGATGTAGACAGGAACCTCCTCAGATGTATCATGGTCATGACAATCTGTGTGTTTATGATCGGGTTCTTACTCATCCTGACCAATGAGGTCCAGGACTTTTCCAGGACTTTTCCAGGACTTTAAACCAAATTCCCATGAGCAAACATTTAGTGAAATCTGGGTGTGTCCATGAAAAAGTGATAAAATGTAGTATTTAAACTAACAATGAGGATTCCAAAGCATACAGTATTCCTTAAAGGACACAAATGAATGAGAGACAATAGTTTGATTAAAAGAATAAACATTTATAGATATACTCAGCGTATGCCTGCTTATATTTTGAGTCTTTCTTTTAAAAGCATATTCATTAGGGATGCACCGATACCGATACCGATACCGGTATCGGTATCGGTGGTCGATACTGCGTTAAATACTCGTACTCGCATCGGTTTCAATGGCCGATACCAAGAACCGATACTCACTCAACAGTATTTCACTACAACAAACTGGTCGCGCTTTGTGGAGAAGCAACCCCGTGGCGGAGCCGGAGACACTCTTCTCTGTCTCAACTGTCTCAACAGTCTCAACTTCTGAGCAGCCAATCACGCTATCCAAGTTGTTTTGCCGTCCAATCAGATGGCCAGTTTGTCTCAACAGCAGAATCTGGAGCCGCCATCTTGGATCCTCGCTACGCAGCGCTCACTTCTTTCAATAGACAGGAGGAAAGTGAGACGCGAGTACAATACAAGACTTTATCGATATTGTGCTTATTAACCGGTGTTGCATACGTGTGTATGACATATTAGTGCTCATATTAGTGCTCTTGTTAGTGGCTGACAGCCCCGGAGTTACTTGTAATCAGTCCGTCCCAACGCGACGCAAATGTTTCGCGCGACCAGATTACATGTAAAGTCTATGCACAGACGCGTGTGGTTGCGACAGACGCAAATTTACGCCGGCGGCACGTTAGACGCGAGAGTTGAAATTTTCCATATTTAATACATCTATAATTGAGAAGCTCTGCGCGTCATCACCGCCGTCCTGCCGGTTTGAATCAAACTGTTGCTGATCCACCAGAAGTAGCGCTGGCAGCGGCCTCATTCAGACGCTGTTGTGCGGCTACGGATGATATTATTGTAGCCGAGTGTCTGTTGTGTGTCTATATTTGTAATTCTAATAAAATGAAAACACGCTGCAGGGTAACTTGAACCACTTTTTTATCTCCTTCACACACGTATATCCCACAATTCCACTCCTCTTTTCCTTTCCGTTTCTCCCTCCACAATAAAAGCACCGGAAACATAACTTGGAACACAGCTTCCTATATAATTGCTCGATCCCTAATATTATCGCTTACATTATGAACCCGGACACGGGGCGTTTTATGGTCCGACATTAGAGGGACTTCCACAAGAAGTTTAAAGCTTGGGATAGCCTTCTGTTAATTTTGTACTATAGGCTTGACATAATCTGCAGAGGATAAAATAAAATCTGCCTCCAAATTAATTGCACTTTCATGGAGACCAAATCTAAGAAGTATCGGTATCGGTACTCGGTATCGGCAAGTACACAAATAAAAATATCGGTATCGTATCGGTTTGTAAAAAATGGTATCGTTGCATCCCTAATATTCATTATTTCAAACTAAATGAACCACATGAACACATGAATATAACACATTTACAATTACTTTTACTAAACTTTGGGGGTTTTATTTTGATTAAAGGACTTTTCCAGGCCTGGAAATAACCATTTTAAAACTCCATGACCTTTCCAGGTTTTCCAGGAGCGTTTGAACCCTGATATGAGTTTTGCCATGTTCTTTTTCTGGATAATTTAAAAGTAACTGAATGACTGTGTGACTTTGTAATTGTTGTTTTGTTGTAGATTTACTAAAAGAATTCAAGGCGTTTCCATCCTGTGGGTCCCTGAGCTCCTGGAGGGTTTACTTCCTACACGCTGCATTTCATTACCGGCCTGGTAACTAAAACCAAGTGGTTTCTATTGTCTATAATCATAGTGAGGCTCTCTTGGTATACAATACAAATCTCAGGTTCCTCTGTATTTGTCCTTCTTTTCACTTCCAGGCCTGAAGTGGTAACAAAGTAAAAGAAAAAGCATCAAACCAAATAAGATATTCATTATTCCAGACTTGCTGAGAAGTAAAGCTACATTTGAAGAAATAAGTGTGTTTTTCCTAAAGTTTATAAAAGGAGTGATGTCGGGATGAGAGACAGCTGTTTGGGAGTTGGTCAATTATGTAGAAATATTGAATTATTTTAGTTGATTTCACTCTGGTTATGTTTTGGTTATGAGAAGCGAACACATAAAAACTCTCTGAGCACTAGAGGGTGCCCTCGCCTCAGTTTAGTTAAGAGGAGAACGAGGCATGAAGCTTCTGCTGCTCTTCTCATTACATTATTACATTACATTACATTATTACATTATTACATTATTACATTACATCATTACATTACATTACATTATTACATTATTACATTACATTATTACATTACATTACATTATTACATTACATTACATTATTACATTACATTACATTATTACATTATTACATTACATTACATTATTACATTATTACATTATTACATTACATCATTACATTACATTACATTATTACATTATTACATTATTACATTACATTACATTACATTACATTATTACATTATTACATTACATTATTACATTACATTACATTATTACATTACATTACATTATTACATTACATTATTACACTACATTACATTATTACATTATTACATTACATTATTACATTACATTACATTATTACATTACATTACATTACATTACATTATTACATTACATTATTACATTACATTACATTACATTATTACATTACATTATTACATTACATTACATTATTACATTACATTATTACATTACATTATTACATTACATTATTACATTACATTACATTATTACATTACATTATTACATTACATTGCATTATTACATTACATTATTACATTACATTACATTATTACATTACATTATTACATTATTACATTACATTATTACATTACATTACATTACATTATTACATTATTACATTATTACATTATTACATTACATTACATTATTACATTATTACATTATTACATTATTACATTACATTACATTACATTACATTATTACATTACATTATTACATTACATTATTACATTACATTATTACATTACATTACATTACATTATTACATTACATTACATTACATTATTACATTATTACATTATTACATTATTACATTACATTATTACATTACATTACATTATTACATTACATTACATTACATTATTACATTATTACATTACATTATTACATTATTACATTACATCATTACATTACATTACATTATTACATTATTACATTACATTATTACATTACATTACATTATTACATTATTACATTACATCATTACATTACATTACATTATTACATTATTACATTACATTACATTACATTACATTATTACATTATTACATTACATTATTACATTACATTACATTATTACATTACATTACATTATTACATTACATTATTACACTACATTACATTATTACATTACATTATTACATTACATTACATTATTACATTACATTACATTACATTACATTATTACATTACATTATTACATTACATTACATTACATTATTACATTACATTATTACATTACATTACATTATTACATTACATTATTACATTACATTATTACATTACATTATTACATTACATTACATTATTACATTACATTATTACATTACATTGCATTATTACATTACATTATTACATTACATTACATTATTACATTACATTATTACATTATTACATTACATTATTACATTACATTACATTACATTATTACATTATTACATTATTACATTATTACATTACATTACATTATTACATTATTACATTATTACATTATTACATTACATTACATTACATTACATTATTACATTACATTATTACATTACATTATTACATTACATTATTACATTACATTACATTACATTATTACATTACATTACATTACATTATTACATTATTACATTATTACATTATTACATTACATTATTACATTACATTACATTATTACATTACATTACATTACATTATTACATTATTACATTACATTATTACATTATTACATTACATCATTACATTACATTACATTATTACATTATTACATTACATTATTACATTACATTACATTACATTATTACATTATTACATTACATTATTACATTATTACATTACATTACATTATTACATTACATTATTACATTACATTACATTATTACATTATTACATTACATTATTACATTAGATTACATTATTACAATACATTACATTATTACATTATTACATTACATTATTACATTATTACATTATTACATTACATTATTACATTACATTACATTATTACATTACATTACATTATTACATTATTACATTACATTATTACATTATTACATTACATTATTACATTATTACATTATTACATTACATTATTACATTACATTACATTACATTATTATATTATTACATTACATCATTACATTACATTACATTATTACATTACATTACATTATTACATTATTACATTATTACATTATTACATTACATTATTACATTACATTACATTATTACATTACATTACATTATTACATTACATTACATTATTACATTATTACATTACATTATTACATTATTACATTACATTACATTATTACATTACATTACATTATTACATTACATTACATTATTACATTATTACATTACATTATTACATTACATTACATTACATTATTACATTACATTATTACATTACATTACATTACATTACATTATTACATTACATTATTACATTACATTACATTATTACATTACATTATTACATTACATTATTACATTACATTATTACATTACATTACATTATTACATTACATTATTACATTTCATTGCATTATTACATTACATTATTACATTACATTACATTATTACATTACATTATTACATTATTACATTACATTATTACATTACATTACATTACATTACATTACATTACATTATTACATTATTACATTATTACATTACATTACATTATTACATTATTACATTATTACATTACATTACATTACATTATTACATTACATTATTACATTACATTATTACATTACATTACATTACATTATTACATTACATTATTACATTACATTATTACATTTCATTCTCCGGACAAAACTACTGCTGCATGTGAAGTCTTTCTTGAGCTGGAGATCAGATTCATTATTCATATTATTTCTAGACTGAACACATTACTATAAAGAAACACATATTATTCACATGCTATGAATTATATCTGCACATACATGGAACCAAACTACTTTCAAGGTCAATGCAGTACTAGTGCAGTACTAGGTTAGTAAGTACTAGGTCAGTACTAGTGTTGTACTAGTCAGTACTAGGTCAGTAAGTACTAGTGCAGTACTAGTCAGTACTAGTGCAGTACTAGTGCAGTACTAGTGCAGTACTAGTCAGTACTAGTGCAGTACTAGTCAGTACTAGGTCAGTAAGTACTAGTGCAGTACTAGTCAGTACTAGGTCAGTAAGTACTAGTGCAGTACTCAAGCACCCACTGGGAGCTTAATCCTGAGAATAAACATACATTTTAGCACCATCACAAATTTAAATATTCATAAATGTTTCTATATTCGCTGCAACAACATGATCAGAAAATGTAATGAATATAAACAAAACAAAGTATTGCTGTCTTCTTAAACTCATTCTGTTATTGTGAGACCAGAGAGCTGGAGTGGGTTTTAATATTTCTTTCAGTTATGGTTTTCTGTGAACCCCGTCCTTGTGATTTATGGCTTCAATGTGCTCGTCCTCGACTCACAGGACAGGTCACAGAGGAAAGCAGCATCCACGTTTACTGTAATATCAAACCAGCAGGTATTTATGTATCGTTTCTGTGGGAAACATTGCTGAGCGAGCTTCTCCTTTTACGCAGCAAAAAAACACAAAAGCCAGAAAGGACGTTCTGCCAGGCGATTAGACAACTGCAAACATATTAATGGTGACTCACACCTTGCAGACAATATGTAGTCCATGATGGTGACTCTGGTGATGCAGACTTAAACCAACAGTAACCTCGACCTGCAAGAACCACAGGACAAGAAAACACAACTTCATTGTCTAAATAAGACACAGACACGAGGTCCAGGACTTTTCCAGGACTTTAAACCAAATTTCCAGGACTCTTCCAGGACTTTTCCAGGACTTTAAACCAAATTTCCAGGACTCTTCCAGGACTTTTCCAGGACTTTAAACCAAATTCCCATGAGCAAACATTTAGTGAAATCTGGGTGTGTCCATGAAAAAGTGATAAAATGTAGTATTTAAACTAACAATGAGGATTCCAAAGCATACAGTATTCCTTAAAGGACACAAATGAATGAGAGACAATAGTTTGATTAAAAGAATAAACATTTATAGATATACTCAGCGTATGCCTGCTTATATTTTGAGTCTTTCTTTTAAAAGCATATTCATTATTTCAAACTCAGCGTAAATGAACCACATGAACACATGAATATAACACATTTACATGACTTTTACTAAACTTTGGGGATTTTATTTTGTTCAAGGACTTTTCCATGTTTTCCATGACGTATGAACCCAGTACACTCTTAGAAATAATGGTTTCAGACCCTTAATCATCCTCATCTCGGCTCTCCTTCACCTTTGATATGTAATTAACTATTATATAATACATACATATAAATCCATATTGTTATTGGCGTGATCTTTGTCCGTGAATTGATTCTGTCTGTCCCTTTAATTTATTACTTATTTTAGCAAACTATTAATGGGATGTTGCTGGCAAACTCATCCAACCTGCCTTCATAAAGGTTAAATGAGATACGGGTTCAATATCTGCATGTCTGGCGGTTATTCTCTTCGGGATATGGAAGTCCGATACGGGCTCAACGTCGACGTTTGGTCACATTGAGTGTGTCCAAGAAAAGGTGAAGAGGCCGACCTCCAAAACCGGCTGGATGACCTTTGTTCAGGAGGTCGACGAGCATCTCATAGGGTTCATACACATTTTGACCAATGGAGTTCCATGACTTTTCCATGACCTTTCCATGACCGTTCCATGACTTTGGGGATTTTATTTGTTTCAAGGACCCTGAACCCTGTGAACAGCCGGTTCAGGTGCAACGAACACCTCCAGAGGCAGAGTTGCGTGTCACGGAGGTTTGAGGATTAATTGGCAGTTAATGTGAAGAGATAATAAAGCACCAGGGTCGCAGGGGAGTGTTTGATAGTCTGGTGGTTTTAGTTTTATCATCTTAATTAAAAAATAAATAAACTGAATTAATTTGAAGAGGGAGAGAGGGTCATTATCGCCTCTCTTGACCAAAAATACTTCTTCATTATCCTTTATTTATCTTATCTCACCAGAGATAATGGGGGAAACGTGTTAAATGAGGTGGGAGGATTACTAATATATATATATATATATATATATATATATATATATAAATATATATAACCTCAATATATATATAATATAATACTATGTATAACAACAGCCAAAGTCACTTTATTTGCACATTTTTAAATAAAAGGAAAGGTCAGACAGAGATAAATAGATAGTCCAGTGTTTGCTTCTATAATGAGAGCTGTCAAATCTTTATTTTAGATAAATAGATTAGTATCATCTGCAAATAATATTGGATGTTGGGCACTGCTGCAAGATCGTTTATGTTTGTAACAAACTGAATGGCATTTACTTGCATTAAAAACATGCACATTTACAATAATACTATCAGCAGCTTCACACCACCCTCGTCTACGTCAGCCTTCGGGTCCCGGAATGTTTTATTTAATGAAATCTCCGGTAATTTGAACGCGTCACTCAAGTTTTGATCTTAGCCGGATCACAAGAAGCAGCGTGGCCTCTATCAGCCTACATTATTCAGCCACCTATACCTGTCGTCCATCTTGTTAAATGGGAACAAGTCGCCCTCTGTTTACGAGGCAACACGAGGACCTTGGGCCAGACGTATGGGGGATGCTCCGCTCCCCATGGAATACCAAACCAGGACCTTCAGGAAGCCTGAACCAGGAGGCGGATTAGCATGGAAACAACACCGGAAACATGCAATAAAAGCACCCCGTGTGGAGTGCTTCGGTCATATATACAGGCCATCCACACACACACACACACACACACACACACACACACACACACACACACACACACACACACACACACACACAGTCTTGCTGTAGTCAGAGTTCAGTGTGTTCTTCTCGGTGGTGTAATTCATCAAAGTGACGGCTGCCAATGAGTCTCAGTCAGCCAGACAGCCACAGCCAATCAATCATCAATCTACCTGCTCTTTGTTTCTCTCACACACACACACACACACACACACACACACACACACACACACACACACACACACACACACACACACACACACACACACACACACACTGGCCCTGATTGGTGAGTGAGTAATCAGTTGGTTGAAGGTTTGAATGTTGTGCTCTACTATTCAGTCTCTTATTTTGAAGGACAAGTACAGAAATTTGCTCTCAATCGAACGAGAAGAGAAAATTGATCCATGTCGCCATAACACATGTTAACGCCGCTTTAATCAATATTCTTTATATTTCCAATGGATCAAATAAGATATGGGGAATATTTTTTTTTTTATTACTGTACATATGTTATTATCTTTTATGTATTTGGATACTTCTCATTCTGCCTTTCTATTATTTGTTTGTGAAAATGAAAATGAGTCTGTGTTAAATATAACTGCTCAATAATACATATTGTACATCAAATCTAAATAAAGCACAACACGTTTACACACAAATGTGATCCATTACTTCCATAATTTTATGTTTTATTATGTTTTTTTTACATTTCTAGTTAAGTTTCATATACGATGTACTTGTTTTTTTCAAAATATCAGACTTTATTTAATTTCTAAATGTTTCCTCCACGAGAATATATTTAATCTGCGTAAAAGTCTCCTAAACCACAGAATACTAATACTACGACTACACACCAGTACCTTCCCATCAATACCAGCCTGCGTTTACTTTTCGTTGTGAATTAATAATAAATTGTGTGGTCTGAAGCTCGTGGAACAGATTCATTTTCCGCAGCACGTCGGACGAGCTGTAAACAGGCCGCTGTCGATGGAAGTGAGATATTCTATTTGTTCCCTAATGGACTGGAGGAGGCGCTCAATTTGTTTCTTCCATAATTGAAGAAGAAGATGAACCCGGCTGTGTGTGAACCCCCTCCGATCAATACCCACCTTCCAGTCCTGTATCCTGTTCAGCTGTACCCCCGACGCCTTTGTTCAAACTCAACATGGAAAAGTCCTTTAATCAAAATAAAACCCTCAAAGTTTAGTAAAAGTCATGTAAATGTGTTATATTCATGTGTTCATGTGGTTCATTTACGCTGAGTTTGAAATAATGAATATGCTTTTAAAAGAAAGACTCAAAATATAAGCAGGCATACACTGAGTATATCTATACTCAGCGTGTTGATGAGGGTGTTGATGATGATGAAGTATGGCGACGACATTCATCTTTAAAGAGTTCGACTCGTCTTCACTCCTCAAGCCGAGCTGCGTGTCCTCTTACAACGTTTCGTGTACCGTAAGTTACGTAAGTTACATTACATACATACAACCTTTTATTAAATAATCCTCCGCCTCCGTATGTTTGGGATGTTGGGAATACCGTGTCTCAAACTTCACTATCTTCAGCATTTTCTTTTATTAATGTGCAGCTTCAGTCTCTCCGGCTCGCAGTTTAGATTAGGAGCGTTTTCATTGGCTGAGACACTGATGCTGTTTAATGCACCTCTGAAATGGAGAATAGGTTTAGATTGGAGGCTTTGACAGCTGAATATTATGTGTTGATGTGAAAATGTGTGTGTGCGTGTGTGTGTGTGTGTGTGTGTGTGTGTGTGTGTGTGTGTGTGTGTGTGTGTGTGTGTGTGTGTGTGTCTACACAGCCTTGCTCTTCACTGTCCTTCAGCAGTTCAACAATCTCATTTACATACTCATAAATCATTCATGTCTGACATCTCTCTCACTTATATTCACACACACACACACACACACACACACACACACACACACACACACACACCTGTGGGCATTGTAATAATGAGCTGTTTGAATACTCTTTGAGCTCAAACAAAAATAACCCACATTTCCACGGATGGACGGATGGATGGATGGATGGATGGATGGATGGATGATGGATGGATGGATGGATGAATGGATGGATGGATGGATGGATGGATGGATGGATGGATGGATGGATGGATGGATGGATGGATGGATGGATGGATGGATGGATGGATGGATGGATGGATGGATGGATGGATGGATGGATGGATGGATGGATGGATTAACTGTTGGTTGTGTAGCTGTTTGTGTTTTTTGTCAACCATAATAAAACTAATAAATGGACACTGGTATGTGTGAAGGTCGCCAGACGGGGTCAAAGGTCACGGGTCAACATCAGGCTCTGGGTGGAGGCAGAGGAGCTTAATGCTGCACGGAGAGACACACAAACATCTGAGGAAACAGCAGAAGAAGAAACACAACCTCAAATAAAGTAGAAGAAGAAATGCTTTTGAACTTAGACGGTTTCCTCTAATAGAAGAGATAATAATAATAAGATATTAAAGAACAACATGGATTCTAGTTGGCATCTTTGATTCACGTAATTACAAAATTTTAAAAGATTTAAAATGTTCTGTTCTTGGTAGGAAATTACATCATACTCCTCAAAAGAGGACCATATGCTCAGGTGACATCATCTGTTTTTATTTCATATTCCAACAGTCGATTGTTAGATTGAAGTCTGATAAAAAAAATAAAAAATTGTTGAAGGTACGAAATCAGCTGTTTGAATCTATCGGTGGATGTTTCTGTCATTTCAGGTTTTTACCACATTTTCCCAAAAACCATGAACTCATTTTTCTTGAAAATAACATTTTCACATTTTATTTTGCATAAATAAATGACAGTATTACAGGATGAAGAAGAAACAAACGAGTGTATTGAAGCAAACTCGTGAATTCCTGTTACGTTAGTGCAGTGAAAAGAGAGTTTTGAGAGGTTTAAAGAGACTTTTGGCAGCAGCCGGGTCACTTCCCCGTGTGGCCACACGAGGAGGTATACGCCTCTAAAAGCTCGTTGACCTCTGACCTTCCTACTCCCTACTGTACCTCGCAGGAGACGTCCGGAACAAAGGGCCGCCGGTGTCGGGGATTACTTCTGCAGCAACAAAGCCTCCATTGTGGAGCTCCGGGCCCTCGAATTAGCAGCAGGGGCGACTGCACGCTCAACTGGGCCCAGACGCTCTGCACATGCACTCAGATTTACAGGGGAATACACAATAAAACAATAAATCCAATTTATATCCCTGTGGGGAGCCTAAACAGATTATTATGGATGCAAATTAAATCCATCATCTATTTAAAAGTAGGTTTAAATCTAAAGCATGGATTAGGCTGCAGCACGAACCACATCTGCCAAGAAGTTTGTTTGTTTATTTTGATTTAGATTTTTGATTTTGTGAGGCAGAGTTTTCATGTTGATCGCTCTCTTATTTTAAACCTTATTGTTTCATCTCCCGTCTGTTTCTAAAGGGGCAGGTGTCTTCCTTTAATGGCCTTCAGTTTAAACACATGGACCGAGTTTAATGTGCTTCACGTCAAGGGAGAAGGGATATAAGGAGGGTCTTCCTGATGCAGCTTTTCAAAATAAAATCCCTTTTGAGAGCGTCTGACAAACACAGTTTCTGTTAAATATTGTTGGAAATGTACCAAAATTATGTACCATTTATGCAAACAGGGAATTATGCAGTTTGCACAAAGAAACTTTATTATTTTTTTTGTTTTGTGTGACAGACAGCAGTTTAAATAAAGTGTATTTTGAGATATTTAAGGTGACGATATTTTAAAAAAGGTATTCTATTACAGCATCATCTTGATATAGATATGTAAATATTTTTACAAAATCACTGTAAGTTATTTTAAAAAATATTTATATTTTTTAATCTAGTGGCTGAATAAAATTGATAGAATATTTCTTGATTTGACCTCAGGAGGATTTTTTTCCGTCCATGTTTATTGGCTTAAAACATCCTTTCTCTCCAGACCTCGTTCTTATTCCTTCAATCAAACAAAAACTTTCATTTTTTTCATTCACGCCGCCTTTAGAGGTCGTTCTGCAAATTCAACCTTTAGGACAAACTATACTTTTCCACCACAAGTAAAGTTATCTCTTATGTTTCATCCATTCATCATCATGTTTTTTTTCTTCCCACAATATTTCTCCATGACATTCAGTGTGTCTTTGCACTACAGAGCAACATTTGTATTGCTTTAGATATTTATAACGTCTGTAAACATATTTATAACGTTTATTTGTTACCAATCAATGCTTGTTTTCTCTGCATTATATTCTATTAATTCACATTTATTGAGCAGATGATTTTAATACAAAGCAACTTACGAATACATCTGCAAATCATGCAGAAAATCATGCAAGAATAACTTAATTATCATGCAAGTTTAACTTAATTATCATGCAAGTATAACTTAATTATCACGAAAGTATAACTTAATTATCACGCAAGTAAAACTTAATTAAGTATAACTTCATTATAAAAGTATAACTTTATTATATAAACAACGCATGTAATATGTGTCCATCTCACCGATGTGGAGAAAGCTGTCTCTCTATCCTGTTTTGAAGCCTTTACTTTGAAAGGAATAGAACCACACTTCCGGGGTGGACTCTTTCTAACTTGACTGGTTGTTTAAACCAACGGGGATTGGGTTTTTTTTTCGTACTGGGAGGAGGAGGAGGAGGAGGAGGAGGAAGACGAGACCACTCCGGGTTGGTCGCTCCGGGCTGCAGATCCGGACTGGAGTGTGTCGCACTGGATGCAGAACACACACACGGCTGCTGTTTGCTTTTGAAAAAAAACTGGATGTGTGTGTGTGTGCGCGCGTGCGTGTGTGTTTGGCCGTGAATGACACCTGAGTGAGCAGGTAGAGAGTCTGGTCCTGGGCGTGGGACGCGCGGAGGAAGCGGCTCGTGTAGTTTTTGGGAATATTGTTGGACTAAACTTCAGCTGCAGGAGCGCGCGGCTCCACGCGCGCGCGCCTCTCCCGGTCTCCTCACCGGGATGTACGTTTGGGAACTTTCTCTGACACGCAGAGGTTTTTGTATTTCAAACTTTTGATACGTTTTGGGGAATTCCGACAGAACCCGGCTGTCCGGCGAGAGGACACGTCCCGAGGTGAGTGTGTGTTTATTATATTCATATTTTAAGCTGTTTTACAAACACAAACATTTTCCCAGCGCTGCCAACAGGAAGTGGGATTTTAAAGATCTGTCGGCCACTCGTGATTTCTTATCAACGCGTTGCCCTTTCTCCCATATTCCGGGAACGTCACACCAAACTCCGTCCACAAAACTTCAAATTTAAAAATGAAGCGCTTGCTGGCCGATGGAAAACGCCGCACGTGACACGAGCCGCTACGGTTCTCACACACACGTTGACGTGCGTGTCGATCGGCATGGCGGGTATCGGCGTAACGTTGCGCCGTTTGGAACTCTTGGTGTTGATCCGGTGCCCGTCAATAATGGGACGAGCTGCAGTCACCGGAACGGGAGACGTCCGTGGCTGTTCGGTGGAGGGCGGGTGCGTTTCAACACTTGGAGTGACATAAGTTTTAAAAAGGAGTCATGTATGTGAACCGAAATGAACTCTGGGCTGTGATTGTTCGTTACATGAGGTTTAAACTGGTTTAGGAGATCCTAGTTGTTGCTGACAGGGACGGAATGTTAAATTCCCAGATTTCTGAGCGGAATCTGGCGCGGCAGGAGGGAGCACCACGGGATGTGTTGGGACTAATCAATGCACAGAACATCTGGAGCCTCCGCGCGTGGCCGATGCCTTCCAGACTGGACTCCCTCCTTCCCCGTGTTCACGCCACACGCTGCCAGCTAAAACACCTGAGCAAGACCATTCACTTTGATTCATTCTCCACATTAAATCCTCTTAAAGGAGGATGATGATTGAAACGACTGACTGTGTCACTAATATCCTGTATGTGTTGTAGTGGAAACAGATGTTTTATTGACAAAAGAAGCTTTAAACATTTCCTGCGGCAGCAGATAATGAGTCTATCTGTCAGGTCTCTGGCTCCAGTGGTCATTAAAACACATTAACCTTATTAGGATGTCCTGTGTTGAGGGATGGGTTGGGGGGGAGGGGGGATCAGTCTTTAAAGGCACTGCCGCCGGCCATCTGCTCCCCAGCATTGCTGGACATGATGGGGAGGTAATTGCCCGTGGTGTCAGTTAATGGATGAGAGGAGCCTCCACGCCGCACCTCGAGCTCTGCAGCCGTAAGAACCCACCACAGCTGCAGACCCCGGTCGTCTGATGCCGTGGCCCGTGGGGTGCTCGGATGAGTCCAGCGTGCGGCTTCAAGGCTTCAGTTCATCGCCTCGTTTTTAACTTACTGCAGTCACCATGTGGGGGAAGTTGATGTGCCCCTTTCCCCCTGCTGAGTCCGCTCTAGCATCAGTGTGATGTGTTCTTTTGAATAAGCTTGTGAGTAAATCCTATTTCTTTTATTGTTTTGCAAGAAGAAACACACACACACACACACACACACACACACACACACTTGTGAAAGTTAGTTGACGAGCGGCGGCGCTTCATGCTGAACAGCCTCATGGGAGAAACTCTGTGAAACCCTGTTTTTACATTATCTTCTGACGTGCAGTAGAGATATATTTTTATATTTTGCTGCAGGCAGAGTGAGTTAAGTTGGTTTGCTCCTCGGGCAACAAGACGCTGAGCGTGCACCTTAATCTACAAAGTGGGAACTGCAGTAAAGCAACATGAATTTGATAATTCATGCATTAGTGTGATGGTCACGATCTCAGGAGGTCGGCAGGTTAACAAGGTGTGATTAGATAATACAGACGGACATGTTTTGCATTTGGCCGCAGAGCTCGGGGCTCTTTGTCTTTTTTTTTAAAGTGGACTTTACTCTGAAGGCCGAGTCTGATCAGATTTGGCAAGAAGAAATGTGCTTGTATGTTTGTGGTCACGTTTAAAGGAATAGTTTGACATCTTGGAAAGTCTGTAACGCTGGTGGGTTTCTTGCAGAGAGACGATGAGTTTTGATGCATCTGTACGGTCAATAGCAGCTTAGCTTAGCATAAAGACTGGAAACCAACAAGCTTCTGAACTAACCAGCTTGATAAGTACAAAGCTAACAAGCTTCTGAACTACAAGGCTAACCAGCTTAATAACTACAAAGCTAACAAGCTTCTGAACTACAAAGCTAACCAGCTTGATAACTACAAAGCTAACAAGCTTCTGAACTACAAGGCTAACCAGCTTAATAACTACAACGCTAACAAGCTTCTGAACTGCAAAGCTAACCAGCTTGATAACTACAAAGCTAACAAGCTTCTGAACTACAAAGCTAACCAGCTTGATAATGACAAAGCTAACATGCTAGGTAGGCAGCTTGTTAGCACAAAGAGTTTCCCCTTCAATAAATATTTATTGGATTAATGATGTAGAATCCTGACAACAAAGATGTTAACGTCGAGGGTAGTTAACAGATTTTGTGACCCCGCTTGCTAGCATGTAGCTATTAGCTTAGCACCTTCTGCAGCCGGGCACAACTCCCTGTATTAAATAATATTAAATAATACATATTTCTTTTCCCATTCATTTAAAATAACGAATCAAAGATACACAAACAACAGTCGACCTAAACTTGACTTCATTGGAGCTCGTTGGAGCTGTTAGCTTAGCGACTAAAAGACCAGCAGCTAATCGCTCCGCCCACCAGAAGATATTCAAAACGTTTAGTGTTGCTGTGGAGCGTCGCACAGTCCGCCTCCTGCAGACCTGTTTGGCAGGAATGCAGGCGGCCGGTTCAGTTTGTCTTCAGGAAGTCGTCGTTGAGCCCGAGGCTGCAACGCAAAGTGAAGACGCAAACACACAACACACAGAGCAAACACACAACACACAAGTAATGACATCGAGGACATCGAGGACATGCCACTGCTGCTGCTGATTTTCTTTATCAAAATTATTGTAATTATTGTTTCAATTAATATTTAATAAAAAAATGTCTAATATTGTTTATTTTAAATAACTTATTTTATATTCTTTACCACTTTTTTAGGAGTGATGATGGTGATGACAATAATAATGTCAACGCTAATATTTATTTAGCTTTTAAATCTACTGACGTTATTATAATTGGCATTTATTTACTCATTTATTATGTTATTATGCATATACGCATAAACACGTACTGCCATAAACACCATAAACAGACACACAACTGTATATTGTGTTAACCCTTCAGGTGCAGTTTCTGTGTTTGTTTCTGCCAGTTCAGCTTATCCCACACAGACAGAGACTCCTTAAAGAGTCTTGTTCTGGAGCTCCGTGTGATTTAACACAGGAAGACGTCGCTGGAGGTCAGAGGTCACAGAGGCGGAGTCACAGAGGCGGAGTCACAGAGGCGGAGTCACTGAGACGCGTCCGAGGGCTTGACAGATGTTATTTTCTGCTTTTACTTCTTTACATTCTGCAGCTCTTAAAAAGAAGAAACGTGGGATATTTTTCTTAATTCTTAAACACAAGCAAACAATAAAACACCGTCGGGTTTACGGGTCACGCTCCTCCACCGGGTTCTCAGAGGAGAAAAGAAAAATATATATATATAAATTAAACTTGTTATAAATAAAGCAAGCTGTGCAGGTCTGGTCAGCCACATAACTGAAAACATATTTTATAATGTTTTAAATGAAAGTAACTGACTGCACTGGTTATTCAGTTACTTGTTTTTATGCTTTTTCATGAACACGATATTCAAAGTGGTGCTTTTATGTGATTATTTGTGGAGAAACTCTGTTTTTCAGATTTAATTAATCATTAAATCAACTTATATAGTTTATAGAATGTCCCAAAACAGTGAAAAAAAGCATTCAAATTGGGCAAAAATTATCAAACTTGGCAAACATGAGCTGGTCCAGCTACTTAGATTTGAGTATTTGCTGCTTTTCTGTGTTTTATATCATTTAAAAATCAAAGATCTTTGTTTCATATTGTTGGTCGATCAAAGCAACGTCTACTCAAAGCGTCCCGTTGGGTTCTGTGATGAACTTCTTCTCATTGTTTTTAAAGACAAACTGATTCATTAACGAAAATAATAATCTTCTGATTGGATGCTAAAAATAATTGTTAATTGCAAAGCTCGTTAAGTGTGTTTTTTTTCCCTCCAGGCGTGAAACATCCCTGCTGTGTTTTTGGGTTCTAATAATCAGAACGGTTCTCTAAAAGCTGCTTCGGTTCCACCGTGTGGAGCGTCACTCCTCTCACACCTTTGATTTCCTCTCACTTCCTGTACGTCCTAATAAGGACGCCGCACACGGTTGCTAATAAACAGCAGAAGAAGCTCCTCGTTCCTCTTTTCATCACCCGTGTCTCCTCGCTTCCACAAACATCAAAAACACTCTTTTTGTGTGACTTTCTTCTTCTTCTCCTTTTTCATGGTATGTAGATATCTGAAGCCTCCACGGAGGTTGTTATCGGAAAGTAAGGCAGTTGAAATCTTTCAGGTGAAAAAGGAGCCGACTCGCAATTCAGCAGCAAACATGGCAGCCGCTGCACATTTGTTTATTTGTCGAGTATTGATCCATAACCCGCTGAACCCCATAAAACACCAGAAACACCCCATTTCTCACGTTAAAAACGGACATCACTGTCAGATGTTCACCTTTCCGACGTTCCTTGAACACTCCATGCGTGACGAACGCTTCCATCCGAAAAAATAGCAACCAAACTGAAGCTAAAAACGCAGGTTTTATACGGTCATGGAAAACCTGGAAAAGTCCTGGAATTTTAAAATGGTTATTTCCAGGCCTGGAAAAATAAAAAAATAAAATCCCAAAGTTTAGTAAAAGTCATGTACATGTGTTATATTCATGTGTTCATGTGGTTCATTTACGCTGAGTTTGAAATAATGAATATGCTTTTAAAAGAAAGACTCAAAATATAAGCAGGCATACGCTGAGTATATCTATAAATGTTTATTCTTTTAATCAAACTATTGTCTCTCATTCATTTGTGTCCTTTAAGGAATACTGTATGCTTTGGAATCCTCATTGTTAGTTTAAATACTACATTTTATCACTTTTTCATGGACACACCCAGATTTCACTAAATGTTTGGTCATGGGAATCTGGTTTAAAGTCCTGGAAAAGTAAATTTGTCAATGTGTATGAACCCTTAAATATTGATATTTCATCAAAACCACATTTCTTTTGTACACGTCTCATGTGACGTTATTCCAGATCCTGTGCAAAGCAGAACATTCCCGGCTGCTCGGTGCATCTGGAAAGCCTGATTGGGTTCAAACCCTCTAGTCCAGGTCGCACTGAAAGGTCTAAAGTCTGCTCGGCTTGTTTGGTTGGGTTAAATAATAACGTGTGTGTGTGTGTGTGTGTGTGTGTGTGTGTGTGTGTGTGTGTGTGTGTCCCCAGCTGGTAACGCGTCGGCCTCGTTGAGCGGCTGTTGTCGCTCCTTCCTTCTCTTCTTTGTGGATGCAGCTTTGTAAACGTTGTCTTCAGTGGGAATCCCTTCTTCATGAATGGAAGTAACAAAACCCACATTATTAATAATACAAGCACGCCGTCCCTCGAGCTGCACTGGGTCACTCTGACCACGTCATGGTCCACCTGATTCCTGCATACAGGCAGAAACTAAAGCTCTGCAAACCTGTGGTGAGGAAGTTCAAGAAGTGGACCAGTGAGGCTCTGGGGGTTCTTCGGGCGTGCTTGGACTGTACTGACTGGGATGTCTTCAGGACTGCTACCAACAGTCTGGATGAGTACACAGAGGCTGTGACTTCCTACATCAGCTTCTGTGAGGACAGCTGTGTTCCAACCAGCACCAGGGTGAGCTACAACAACCCTAACCCTGGTTTACAGCGGAACTCAGAAAACTACGGCTGCAAAAGGACCAGGCGTTCAGGAGAGGGGACAAGGACTTGTACACAGAGTCAAAATACAGGTTTAGCAGGGCGGTGAGGGACGCTAAACGACTGTACTCTGAGAAACTGCAACACCAGCTCTCAGCAAGTGATTCTGCGTCGGTCTGGAGAGGGCTCAAACAGATCACCAACTACAAGCCCAAAACCCCCCACTCCATGAACGACCTCCGCCTGGCAGACGAGCAATATAATTTGTCAAAAAAGTCATAGGATGTTAAAAAATAGTCATAGTATGTCAAAGTCATAGGATGTCAAAAAAGTAAAAAAATATTTGTCAAAAAAGTACGAAAAAAGTCATAAAATGTCAAAAAATCTCCATGCAACAAAAGTGTTTTAAGCAAATTGTTCCCGTGGCGCCTCGTCGAGCCATTTTTCGGCATCGTGCTTCTAACTGTCTTGCTCAGGCAGAAGAACGCCTCCTTGAAGCCCTAACCTGCCGCCGGAGGCCAGTGGGCATCGGTATTCCTGCCGCCGGAGGCCAGTGGGCATCGGTATTCCTGCCGCCGGAGGCCAGTGGGCATCGGTATTCCTGCCGCCGGAGGCCAGTGGGCATCGGTATTCCTGCCGCCGGAGGCCAGTGGGCATCGGTATTCCTGCCGCCGGAGGCCAGTGGGCATCGGTATTCCTGCCGCCGGAGGCCAGCGGGCATCGGTATTCCTGCCGCCGGAGGCCAGCGGGCATCGGTATTCCTGCCGCCGGAGGCCAGCGGGCATCGGTATTCCTGCCGCCGGAGGCCAGCGGCGTCGGTATTCCCGCCGCCGGAGGCCAGCGGCCGTCGGTTTTCCCGCCGCCCGAAGCCAGCAGGCATCGGTTTTCCTGCCGCCCAAAGCCAGCGGGCGTCGGTATTCCCGCCTCGCTCTTTAGCGTGGTGTCTTTGTGTCTCGGCCTCCAGACGATGGCGGACGAGTGGGAAGTGCTGCCGGCTGACGCCGTCTCTCTCTCTGCGCTAATTCAGGGTCACGTCAGTCAGACTTTCTCCGGAGATGTGAGGCGTCTCGCTCCCAAAAAGACGAGAGTGATCGTTACCCGGCGCTTTGCCGGCAGGAGAATGGAAGACATGAAAAGGGACGGCAGACAAAGAGAGAGCGACAATGGCCTCCGTCTAATGATCGTAGAGGTGCTTTGTATTTCCATTCAATGCCTTTAATTA